>OZ038394.1:43747422-43795438 GCA_964036045.1 Eutreptiella sp. 'Long Island Sound 2002' | reverse complement strand
CCCTCAACTGTCTGACTGGGTACCACTGGCGAGGCCCTGCGCATGTGGGAGGAAATGGCTGGCAACGCGTCTCCCACACAACCCATAAAGATCACTGGGCTGACGAACTTTGTTTAGACTCGAAGTCCAGGGTTTGATGATTGTTTAGGACAGGGGTATCATCCTCTGCAAAGGACTGCATGCCATTGTTTGACTGACGGCCAGGGCGGTCCTTAAGGAACCCAACTTTTCTTTTGCTAAGGATTGCTTGCGAGGACCGCCCCCAGAGACCACCAACCGAACGATAGGTAGCTATGCCCAAATGATAGGTACCGCCAACTGCCGCCAACCGCCAACCGCCAGCGGCGACCAACCGCCAACCGCCAACCACCAATCATCAACCGCCAACCGCCACCAACCGCCACCAACCGCCAACGGCAAACCGCCAACCGCCAGTTGCCACCAACCGCCAACTGCCAATCGCCACCAACCATGGTTGAACATATGAACCACACACGTCTTTTTGCAAACTCTCGTAAGGACCGCCCTGCTGACGGCAGCTGCCAACACGCGATGTCGCTTGGTGCCTGAGCAAGCAAGCTACCACTGTGCTTCTTCCGATGGCTATGTCCTGCTTTGCTCCGCGTGCGCGCTCGTTGCATTTTCCTGTGAACTTCTGTCATCAATTCAGCGTCCAAAGCCATGGCTGGAGGGTTTTGTAAGGGGAATTTCTCGTGCTTGCAGGTCAATGCTGCAGGAGTTACGCAGCTATCTTGGTCCTCCCCTGTTTAGGGTTCCCGATATGGCAAGGGTTATGTAGCACCTTTGCTCTTCTCTGCTTTATGGAATCCTGTACTGCAGGGGTTACATAGTCAACATTATTCAGTGATGAGTGATTTCAGGTTTGGTTCCAGCACAGTCACCTGGACAACGGGCGCTGTGCCCGCATTGCGCAGAAACGCCCCCATTGGAGCAACATGTTATCAACCCTGCCACTTTGTTGGCAATGCCTTGGACAGCATTTGTGTAGAATTTGATGATCCATCCATAACTGATTTATGAGATGTATGTGTTCCAAGCACAGTGATTTGATCTAGTTTGGCTTCAGTGTAGCAGTGGTTTTCGACGATCTACACCAATGCACCTCATGGATGCTTCCTAATGGATGATGAACAGAAGCGAGAGAGATGTTGTCAGCATCATCAGCTGCCGATCCCCAAGCACACACGATGCCAAACAACAAACAAGGAAGTAAAGCGTGTTTCAAGTATTTCAAGGAAAATCTGGCAGTTCACGGATATCCCTGGACGCTTTCCATTCTCAGGATTGTGCAGGTAGTGCAGTTGTGCAAGTTGCCATCCAAATTGCTTTGTGCTTGTCCTTTTCCCCCTCATGTTTGTCATTGTCCTCCTGGTCTGTTTCTCAGCACATGTAGCTCCCTCACTGTCTGCAATGCGGCGATTCCCTGCAGCGCTGTGGCATGCAGCAGGCGCCCCTTACAGCCGTCGGTCCTCCCTCCTCCAATGCAGACATGCGCCCAAAGAGGTCCTGATTCCCGGTGCTTCCCAGTCCTTCGCTGCGCTCTCCTGGGGCGACCCCGCCAGTCCTCGCAAAGCTCTGGGTCTGCATGGCTGGACAGACAATGCTGCCACGTTTTGCTGCCCGTTGGCTGATGCTGTGACAGATGCGGGGTATGGGCTGTGCGGAGTGTTTGCTTCACCCTGGACCTGCTGGCCCGGTCACAAGGAAGAGCTTACTCACGAAGCTTGGACTTCCTCCCAGGGGCAGCAGGTGTACAGTGCACGCACGATGCGTAGGTGAGTGTCAGGCGTGAGTCGCCTTCGTTTTTTATGTAAGTCGCGTTTTTTCTTGTTTTTGGCGTAAGTCGAGTGTGGCAAAAAAAATTGAAAATGTCTGGCAGGCGACGTACACTTTTTTTGTGACGCAACCTCCGCCTAAAAGGGAAAAAAACTACGCAATTTACGCTTCTCACAAAAGATATGCGACTTACGCTGTTTTTGGTATGCAACCTTCGCCAAAAAAAGGGCAATTTACGCTTTTTTTTTATAAAAAAAACGCCACTTAGACTTTTTTGTTACGCGGCCTATGCCAAAACAAAACGCGGCTTACGCTTTGAAAAAAAACGCGACTTATGCCAAAAAACAAAAAAAAACTCTCCCCCGCTTTGAAGCGTTGGGGACCCCCCAGACAGCAGGGGCTATGTAGGCAATCTGCCCACTTGTGGGCCACTGCTGATTTTGTCCACTGCTCTGAAGCGTTGGGGACCCTGCAGACTGCAAGGGTTATATAGGCAATCTGCCCATCCCCAAGTGCCCGCCCCCATCTACTTCCCCCCTCCTTTTTGATGCAGAGGATACTCTTTCGCAACCCAGCGAGCGTCACCTCTCACAAGTTTTGAACCCGCCGCCTTCACCCTAACCCACCGATCCAAGCTTGGAGGATTCTCTTCTCAAAAAGTGGACAAGTTATTACACCCGGAAGTACCAGGAAGTACCAACCAGCATACTCACTCAGCCTTTATGGCACCCCCCCCCCCACCCCATGATCTTGCAGATGCAGAAACCAGCGTGCACAAAGTCAGTGCTGGAGTCGGCAAACCCAGCATGGACTCGGAGTGTGCACCTCGATGCAACTGGTCAACGGCAGGCAACAGCCCGTCTCTGGGACGGCCAAACCCGGAGTAGTCAACCAGGAGAAGTCATCCAGGGGGTCTGTTGACACAACCAAACCACGTTCGGACCCAGAGGGCCGGAATGTGCAGTGGCGAGAGGCCAATAGGCGCCGGCAACGGGAACCAGCACCATGGCCTCATGCCACCCCCCCCCCCCCCCCCGGCGTCCTTCCTTTGGGAGTTGGAACAACAAATGTGCGCCATTTCAGCCTGTGTGGTCCCTGTGCTTGCTGCTCCCTTACCCTTCACTCCAGAAAAGGTGCGCAGTTGCCGCATCATCTGTTTCTGCGACCTGACCTCACGAGAATCACACGCCCAGGCTTGGCTTTTGACTGCCTATTTGTCGCGTCTATCGTGTGTGTATGTGCTCGCCAGCTCTCCCAAGCGGTTGAGCGTTTGTGCCATTCTTCCGTCCTTCCTGTTGCCCCTGTCCCTCTCCCTGCCCCTGTCCTGGTCTGGCCCTTCTTGTCCCTGTGCCTAGCCTTTCCTGTGACCCTTCCTTTGTTCCATCCGTAGCATCGGTCCTTGCCCCTACCCTTGCCCCTCCAAGTTCTGGTTCAGTCCAGCTTTCAGCAGCTCGGGTCTTTAGGGGCTCTTCTTATTGTCCCGCAGGGACTGCTGCCTCTCTGTGTATGACCATCGTAGAAGTGGACAGCTCTGAACCTTGATTCCGAGAGGTTGTCTCGAGTACCATATGGTGAGCAGGACCATAAAGACGTAGGGACCTCTGGGTCCTCTCTTTTCACTTTTGCACGTCGGTCGGGTTGGGGAGGGGGAGTTACGGCGGTTGGATAGCGGCCAACGGCGGTTGGAGGGTAACCGACCGGTTGACGGGTAACCGTCGGTAGCTGGGGCGTAATTGACGGTGGTGAGGCAGTGCCTTCCTCGGCCCGTGCCCTGATTTCAAAAGGTACCACTTCGTCGCTCTGGATCTGCCAGGCCACGGCCGGAGCGGGTGGAAACCTGCGACCTCCAGTTATCAGGAGCTTGAGTACGTGGAGGACGTGATTCAGGCGCTGCTGGGCCTGGGGTGGCTGCGCAGCCCCGGCACCGGCACGGCTGCCCCGCCCCGTTCGGAAGAAGTGAGGCGCAAAGACGCCATCCTCAGGGCAAACTACGTGCGGCAGGTGCGCTGGACGGTTTCCCCTCTCGGATGCCCCCTTCCGTGTCCAAGGCCACGGGAATCCCCGGTTCAGGCAACCCAAGGACCCCCCCCGCACGCATAACCCGGTAGAGCCCAGAGCGCCAGGGCATGTCGGGTTTTCCCTTGCAGGGGGGCTGAGGGGGCAATAGAGCCCCCAAAAATTGGGGAGGGGGTTCGGGAAAAGGGCTCAATTGACAGGCACCATTAATCAGTTGAAGGCGCCGAAATTTTTTTGGAGCATTAAAATCGTTCAATTTTTATTCACCAAATATATGGCCAATGATGTCTTTTCTGATCCCCTCGACGCGCTGATTCCAAAAATCCCATTTTCATTTTTTGCCGATTTTTAGGTCTGGGTCACCTCTGAGGCCCGGCGGTCAGTCTCAGTAGGATTTTTGGGGTCCTGTCAATTGAGCCTTTTTTGGGGTGGGGAGGGGGCTCTATCGACCCCCGCCCCCCCCACCTGCAAACGAAAACCCGGCCTCCCCAGTACAGCAAGCGAACACAGGGACGAGGGCTGAAATCGGTATCAAACTTCGTACTGTGAAAGCGCCGTACAGCGGCGGGATGGACAGAAGGTGATGACAGCCGTGGGGCAGGCGCGGCCAGGGCCTAATGCGGACATTGCAACCCGACCTTTGAGGCCCGGAGGTGAAGACTGAGCGTAAGGTGTGTGGCCGAGTGTGGCCAGCAACAGCAAGCACACGCCCAGAGCGGTGTGACCTAACATGGAACACCGCAGGCACGCAGCAACCCAAACCCAGTCCGTAGTGCAATCTGACCTGGCGCTAAAGCCCTGAGCCAAGATGCCCGTGTCTCTTGCCCAAGCCAGGGAGCATTGGGCAGGGCTCCTTTCAACAACTCGCCACCACTGGGGGGGGGGGATGGTCCCCCCCCCCCCTCTTGGACGCACAGCACCCACGCGACCCACGGCACCGCGAGCAGACGTAAGGTTGGAGACGCCACCGGCAACACAACCAAGTACGCCGGTTACATCACAACCCCTCTCACCTGCATCACTGTGGGATATTGAGCTCTGTACTCCGGTGCAAGTGAACAAACGAGCCCATGCCCCCCTTCCAGACAGCTCGGGGAGAGGAATGGGGACCATTATTGGGTTGGGGCCCTGGGGGGAAACTGTGTTGGGTTGATGGGTCAATCAAGTCAACCCCCTGGGCACGCTTTGCAGGTGCACTGCAGCTGTGGCCGAAAGGATGAGGTGGAGCGCATGGTGCAGTGCAATGGGTGTGCAGATCCCAAGACCACAACTCGGCAATACCGTGGTCCATTGTGAGGCCTTTGGCTGATCGAAAGTTTTCACTGGCGCCTTTGGCACCGATTAGTTTAAACCAAAAATTTCCACCTCAGCACCACTTGGGGGATGGGGGGGTTGGACCACCCCCCAACCGCCTCTTAAAAGGAGCCCTGGGATAGGGAGCAGCACAATGGGCCTATGGAACATTTACTGGCCAGTTGCACAGAACCAGAAGTGAGAAGGCAATGAAGGCCGTGTGAAGGCAGGCGCGGCTGGAGCACAGTGGCGGGTCCATGCCTGACCTTTTGAGGCCCCTGGAGGCCCCAGGATACTGCCGCTTGGCCGAGACCTTCGGGCTACCTCTTCCCCGACGTTGGGACCCTGAGAAGGCAGGAGTGATGTAGCCTTTTTTGCTTCCGCCCCCTTTTTGGGGTCCCCCAAAGACAGACAGCAGGTGTTCTGCAGCCATTTCATTTCCTTGGCGACCCCTCCCCCCCGCCCCGGAAGGGTTTCTTTCCCCAAATGCAGTTGCTTCCACATGTTCTGAGAGTCTGCACCGCCTGTGGCATGTGTTGTCAGGTTAATCCACAGCTAATCCTCAGGCTGTTTTGGTCCACTTTTTGGGTGAATCCCCAACTCCTGTCTCACACGCAGCCCCGCCGCCTCTGTGGGGGTAGGGTAGCAGAGGCGTTGAAACGAGACTGTCACTGGGCAGACCCGGCCCTGTAGCGAACGGAGGAGGACCACTGTTTTGGTCCGGGACACACCCACCGTGTGGGACCCTCGTTGGTACTGTAAGCGCTGCTCTTTGATGCGGGCCGTAGCTCGGGAGATCATTTGGGACCAGATGTGCCAAAACACAAAAGAATGAGAATATCAAATGGCAAACCTGCCTTCATGCATCACCCCCCAGTCGCTGGCAAGGGAGGGGGCACGAGAGGGCAATGGCGGCAACCGCGAGCAATGCCACGGATCTCCCACTACCGCTCCCCAAACAGTAGCATTAGCCCCCACCCCTCCCACTCTTCTGGTGAACCACGTACCAACCGGCAAACCTACTCCAACTTTGCCCCCCCCCCCTTGCCCAAAGGCCGCCGTTGGGGGTTCCCCACTGCCGGTGTTGGGTTCCCACGTGGACGCACCTGGCCAATGGCAAGCGCCGTTGCCCTCCTCTGCGTGGACCCGACACAGAGCAGTGAAACAGGGACAGTCCGGGGGCTCCGTTGGCACAACCTCCCAGGGGAAAGGAAGGGTGAGTAGGGGGGTCAGGATAGGCCAAGGGGGGAGAGGGAGGGCACAAAGTGTTGAGAGGCTGATGGGCACTGCGGCCTGTGCATGCAAAGGGTCCAAAGGAAGGGCGGAAAGTGGCGATCGGCCAATGGGCGCCGCCAGCTGCAGACCAAAACACACCAAGGTGTCATACCAACCCCCCCCCCCCCCGTCCCCTCGGTTGCTCAGCAGATCAACGGCCAGGACACACGGCCTGCACGCACACCGAGCGCATCTGCAACCGCCCCACCCCTTCTCAGCGAATTTTGCTGTGATTTGGCTTTACTCAGCCGTGCCCACGCCATTCAAGTGGGTGTTGCGTCGAAACATGAACAAGGCCCCGGCTTGTCTTTGTGGGTCAGTGATGACCGATCCCCTTTGCCGCCCCGAAGCACACCTGGACTCCTGCGTCCTCTGCCCTATCCCCCGGTGCCGTTCTCCGCTGCCCCTCGCTGCCCCTTTGCAGGACCTCCCTCCGCAGCTACTGCCCTACCCCCACAACACCGCCAGCGGGCCCCCGATGCCGGAGGTCGAAGGCGGTGCTGCGATGACCCCCGCACCCCCGTTCCCACCGCTGGTCTCCGGGGACATTCTTGTGGTCGGGCACAGTCTGGGGGGCGGCCTCGGCGTGTGTCTCGCGGGGATGCTCCCGGAGTGCGTGCACGGGCTGCTCCTCGTGGACGGCCTGGGGCTCGTAACACGGGACTTGACCGGCGCCGCGTCCCACTTCCGCCAGGGCCTCTTCTCCCGGCGCTTTGTCCGCGCCCGCTTGGGGCGTCCCCCGAAATCGTACGCTTCGGTGCGGGAGGCCGTGGAGGCGCGATGTGCGGCGGCGCAGCAGATGCCGGGCAAGCAGCTGCTGGGGACGGCGGCGGCGTGGCCGATGGTGTGCCGCAGTCTTGTGCCCTGTGGCCCTGGCGTGGAGACCGATGGCCTGCCGACAGGTTCCGACTGCGGGTGCGTTGCTTCACCCGGATTCTGAAGTAGCATTGCGTGCGCGATGCCGGAGGAAGGGGCGACCCCCCCCGCCCCTTCCTCCGGGGCGGGGGGAAGGGGCCGCCCCGGAGGCCCCTTCCCGGTGCCCCCATTTCGGCGGCCGAGTTCGCCGAATGGTTCTGCCAAATTGTTGGGATTTCTTCGCCCAAAGGGGGGGGGGTTGAAGGAGGCAAGAGAGGCAGCGGGGAGGCAGGAGCGCGACAGGAGCAGCAAAAGGCCAGTTGTGATGCAGCATGCGAAGAGCAAAGAGTGAGGGCAACCGTGGGCCGTCATTTGGAGACGAGATTTTTGGTTCGTGATTTTACGTACCCATTGAATTCCACACCACAACGAGCACTTTTTGGTTGGGCAACCCTCAGCAACAGTGCCACAGGCTTTGGGTGAAACTCGCAGCACGCTGCGTGGGTGCGGACCCGCTGGAAGACAGTCCCCGTAGTTCTGCAAGGTCGAGGCACCACACCTTTCCCTTGCGCTGATGGACTGCCTTGTCGGGGGACCGTTGACTGCCGGCAGGTGGCCCCCAACGGAAGGCGGTGACATATCAACAGCCCCCCAACATCCCGGCGGATTGCTCTGTGCCCTGCTCCCCCACTCGGTGGTTGCACCGCTCGGCCTCATTTTGCTGGTGCAGGCGAGTTCAGCGTGTGTGACCCTCGGTACGCAGCGCCGTGCGCCGTGGAGGGCTGGAGCTTCCGCCACCATCCGAGGATCCTGGAAAGCCAGTCCATCCACACCCACGAGGACACGGTGCGGTCGTTCATAGGTGTGCGTGTATCGTGCACGTCAAGCGACCGCCACAGATCCACCGGTCGGAAGGCCACCCCTTCCAGCGCCCTCTTGTGCCCGCCCTGCCTTCTTTCCCTCCTTCGCGCCTGCACTACCGTAGTGCCAGTGCACTGACATGAGAAGACGCTCGGCCTGACGGGCCCCAACGGACACACACTCGATGACCGCCCCCCCCCCCCCCCCTGCCTGTTCCTTCTCCGTATCTTGGGGTGCCGAGGCCGGAAGACACCGCAGATCTTAGAGCCCCGAATCGATGCGTTGGAAACAGGCATCGGCGCGGAGTGCCGCCCCAGGCCTCGAAAAGCCACCATCACTGCAAACGTCCCCCACTCCCCATACGGTCACATGGATCCAATCCGCCCGCACCAATCCAACAATCCAATTAGTGGAACCCCCCCCCCCCCCCTCGCTCCGGTGACACAACCAAAACACGTTCGGGCCCACAGAGGGTCAGAATGAGCAGTGGCGAGAGGCCAATAGGCGCCGCTAAAGGCAAACAATCAGATACCAAGGCCTTGTGCCACCCCCCCCCCCCCTCGCCACCATAACGCGCGCGCGCACACACACACACACACACACACACACACACACACGCACAAAGAATCTGTGCCTGCACCTGCAGCCTTGTCCAGGTTAGGGTTAGGGTTGTTTCAATGCGGCGTTTCGGCCTTTGACCGGTTGTTGCGTGTTTTGCTGCTGCAGGGGGGAGGGAGTTACCAACCTCCCGCACCTCCATTCAGCTACCGCAGCTCTGCAAAACAGGCACGTCGCACGGGGCAGCTCCTGCCTGACCAGGAGGGACGGAGTCTTGTTCTTACGGTCGGGAATGTGGGGATCAGTGTGCCAGGGGTCTTGCAAGCCCGACACTCGCACTGTGAACTCATGATTGTTGCAGCCTGCGTAGGAGAGTAGATTGTTGAACCTTGCAGTTTGAGCATGACGGGAATGATCGCCTTGGCACACACAAAGAAACCCTTCCAATGAACCCCCCCCCCCCCCAAACAACCGAATACTGAGGCCTTGTGCCAACCCCCCCCCCCCTCCCAACTGCAGGGGGGGGAATTATGCACGTGCATAATTGTGCATAATTTTGCATAATTCACAATTGGGCCAAATTGCATAATTGTGCATAATTGTGCATAATTGTGCATAATGGTCTGCTCCACTCTTGTCCAATGCAGTTTGTTGTTGTGTTTTTCATGGACAATTTTGTCCAGCAAAATGCACCTGCACATGCTTCCACTGCTGAAGATGTTTTGCCGGACGATGAAATTCTTCCACCGTGAAAATGAGGGAGAGCAAGGTGATTTTCTGACCAAAATAGGCATGAATGGCTGCTGCAGATTTCACTGTGCTGTCTGTTTGTGGGGGATCGCAATCCCAGGTTCCCTCTTGTTTGCAATCCCTGTGTGTCTTCGTTGCAATGCAGCCCGCATAGCCGTGCATAATTTTGCATAATTGTGCATAATTGTGCATAATTGTGCATTGCATAATCCAAGGCCCCTGCGTGCATAAACTTCCCCCCCCTGCCAACTGGCATACTCCATTGAAACCCGCCATATGTTCCCAGCGGGAGGCAAAATTCCAGGCGCCAGCCCCCAAAGCCACGATGCCAGCAAGTGGGGCAGTTCCACAATGAGGACATGGGCACAGTGGCATCATGAGCGGCCTCCCCACCTGTGGCACTTTTTGAACTCACCCCTTCACCCCCAACCCGTTGGGTGGACAACCAAACCCCCCATTCACGTGCGGAGGATTCACTCCAAACAGCGAACACGTACGTGCACCCGAGGACGCAGGAGTCCAGGTGTGCTTCGGGGCGGCAAAGGGGATCGGTCATCACTGACCCAGAAAGACAAGCCGGGGCCTTGTTCATGTTTCGACGCAACACCCACTTGAATGGCGTGGGCACGGCTGAGTAAAGCCAAATCACAGCAAAATTCGCTGAGAAGGGGTGGGGCGGTTGCAGATGCGCTCGGAAGTACCAACCGGCATTCTCACTGAGCCTTTATGACACACAGCCCGAAGCCCCCACCCCGACCGTCCCCTCTTTGTGGTGCTTCGAGGGGGGCTGCTTCCCTGCTCTCTGCCTCCAAAGTGCACTTGCTGGCCTCACACCAGCGTGTTGGGGCAGGTCTCTGGTTATGGGTACAGGCGGTGAATACCCTACATTTTCATACATGGGTGCAGTAGATGTATTGCGCCAATCACACTGTAGGTTGCAAGGGAAGCCAACGCGGCCGAGTCGGAGTAGTGCGGTGGGGCGTGAAGGTGCTGAAGGAAAATTTGGTCCTATTTGCAAGGAAGGGAGAGACCCCCCCCCCCCGCCGCGCCCCCCAGCCCACCAGACAACCCGGGAGCAGGACAGGCAGACAGCAATGAGAGATGCTAAAATGGCAAGTTTTAGCACAACACTGTGGCCACTGCATGACTCACTGGGATGCGCCCTCGCTTGTGGCAAGACAATCCTGGCGGATGGGCTGCCCGTTGCTGGACACCCCTGTCCCCATGCGGTGTGCAGGAGCCGTGGCGTGTCCCACGATGATGATCAAGGCCCAGCACGGATGGCCCTTTCCCCAGGACCTGATTCGCACGCGGAGAGCGATCTTGGCCGCGGCCTTGGAGGCTGCGCAGCAGGTCCACTGTGATCAGGTATGCACCCGAAGGAATGGGGGGATCCGGTGTGGGCCACCACAAGACCGCTCTTGTTGTGCACTGCCGAATGACAACCCCCTCCGGCTTCGGGCCGCAGACAACGCACACCCGGTTCGTTACCCCCCCCCCCCCCGCCCCGTCGCTGTCCCCTACGCGACACGGATGCGCATGTGCAGAGGCGTCACTGCGCATCCACCGCTGGTCATGGGATTCAGCCCCCACCCTGCAGCGGGGGATCCTGAGATGCCCTGACAGGTCGGCTGCTCGCTGGGTAAGTGGGGCGCCAGGCCGCGTCGATGTGGTGTTGGACACCCCCCCATCCCGTCCCATCCCGCCCATATTTCGTGCTAACACCTGCCGCAACTTGTTATGACACCTGCCGTGGCAGGTGTTAGCGCCAAGTATGATCCCGCCCCGTCGCTCATGCACAGCCCCCCCCCCCCCCCCCCGCCGCCGCCGCCCAAGTCCCTCTTGTCCCTCTTGTCCCTCTTGTCCGCAAAACTAAAACCATTTAACGCTGGTTTTGCCATTTACCACTCACTCCAACCCGACGCTTTGGCGTCAGCTGCAGTCCTCCAGGATGGCTGCTTATCTACAAAAATGTCATACAGCCATTCATTCCTGCCAACAGAGCCCAGTCTTACAGGTGCTTTGGCATAGAACCCCCTCGCCCCAAGCCCCCCCCCCCCCGATTGTTTGGGTCAGCCGAGCCCCCCCCCCCCCCCCCAGTCGCAGTTTTTTTTCATCCGCCCCCTTCCCCCCCAACCCGATGGGTGGACAACCAACCCCCTTATCCACACGCGGAGGATTCCCTCCTCAAACGGCGAGCACGTTCGTACCCCCGGAAGCACCAACCGGCACACCCACTCAGCCTTGATGGCGCACGCCCCGAATCCCCCCTCCCCCCCCGCCCGAGGGCCCTTCGCCGCGACCTTCGGGCCACCTCTTCCCCAACGTGGGGTCCCCGAGACGGCGGGGGTTATGGAGCTCCTTGGGCTCCCCACGATCAGAGCAGGGGCTCGAGTGTTCGGCATCCGTCGCACGCAGGAGCCACGGCTGAGAGGTACAACAGGCGTTTCTTGAAGTGCGGGTCTTGGGTGCGGTGCCCATGCCCCGTCACCGCTTTTCCCACTCCAGCGGTCTTGTGGTGTGCCACAGGGCGGGGCGTGCATTCACAGCCTGCAATACATGAAGCAGCCGTCACGAAGGAATGTGAAGGCCACCCGAGGTCTGTCGCGTGCACCCCCGCGTTGCCAGTGCCCCCCCCCCCCTCTTCCCCCGGGATGCATTTGACGGGAAGGGACCTCCGAGGCGGCCCCAGAAGCGGGTGGAGAGGCGGTTGGAGGAGGTTGCCAAAGCAGTTGGGAGCGGTTACTGTCGATTACAAATGCCATTGAAACTGGCCCTTGCTGTCAGGGAGACAGTGGCTGGGCGGTGGCCGGGCGCCCTGGCAGGGCGGCCCAGACAGCGCGTGGAGGAACAGAGCACCTGGGCCGCACAGAAACACAGCGAGGCAGGCTATGGACGGCCTGTGGACAGAGGTGTGTGGACAGCAAAAACAGTCAAACGACCCCGGCAACAACCAGCACATCCTCAATACGCCAACTATTGGGCGCCGCTGACACGCAAACGGCACACCATGCCACATTCAGCACAGTCCCAACACGCCAACTACTGGGCTCTGCGAACGCGGAAACGACACCAGCAAGAGCACCGGCCGCAGTGGCCGACAGAAAGTAGTGACCCGACGCAACACGCGAAGGGAAGAACGGGTGACCGTCCAGGGCCCCGTAAAGGAGCAACAACCAGACGGAATGTCACACAGGGGGGTACCTCCCCCCCTTTCCAATGCATCCCCCCCCCCCCTCACCCGCCCCGATCGTCTTCCCTTCACAGCAGCGCCCGTTCCGGACACTTCCTTTCCTCACAGTCCGTGCCCCAGAGGCTCCTCACATCGCATCCGCCGCCATCCGATCTGGCAAGACTCGCTCTCCTGAGGCTCCGGAGCCTTCGTGGCTGCGGTGGCATCATGTTGACGGCGCAGGGCATCATCTGCATCTCGAGCCTCAGACAGCGGCTCAAGTGGCGCAGTTTGCCGGCGCGTTTTTGGACGACGTTGTCGGGCCTGTCCGTGACCAGCGTACCGCTTGGAGGGCTCGACACGGCCTTTGAGTGCCGGGTGTCCCCTTTGACATTGGCCCAACACCTTTGCTTTGGCAGGCCCGTGGTGTGCGACGTGATGGGGCGTACAGTGGGACGCCCCTGCCTCAGAGACCCAAACCATCAAAGATGGTCGACGCACCCCCATCCGCATGCGATAAGACGGTCCGGAAGGAGGAGTGCGAGGCGGATGATTGATTTGGTGCGGGCAAATAGGCCACTGCAGGTGAACAGGGAGCACACGCGCACACGGCTTTGTCGTTTGGTGGTGTCGGGGGTCTCGGGGCAGCGGTGACTTCCACGCGATCTATCTTCTTGCTCGCCGTCTGATAATGCTTTTAGACTCACGACCAACAAGCAGCATATAGCGCAAGGAGTCATTTGTGCGTGTCGAGTTGTTGCTGGTGCAAGTCCGGTTGGGTTGCATGGTACGAAAAGTGCGCCGGTGAGGTCACTATTTGCTAGATTTAGTCCCCCATTCAATTGGCAGGTGAAACGGTGCACGCATCTCGGCGGGCACCGGGTATCGCTGACACTGGGTCCGCGCTGCTGGGACTGCAGGGCTGGAGTGGAGTGGAGAAAGTGCAGCCCAGCGAGGGAAGAGCAGCAGCAGCAGGAGAAGGATTGGGGACCTGTATCAACTGACGCAGCACCCCCGAACCCTGTGCACAACCCTGTACACGTTTCTTGAGGCAGCGTTCGAACAAAGTAGCACTGCATGTCGAAGACTGTCGGCGGATCGGTGCCCAGTCACGCACGACTGCATTTGTCTGCTGCTGAGCGTGTGCAGTCTGATCGGATGGCTGCGGGTAAATGTCGGCTGCCATGGCCCACAACATTCCCTGCGTCTACGCAGGGCGCATCAGGGGCCGAGGTGAACCCACGTCACGCTGGTGGTGTTGCCTGGGCAGTGGCGCTACAGAGGAATCTGCCTGGCTGCAACCACGCCTTCGGACCAAAGACAAACCCGCCAGGAGAAACGTACAACGGAATGAGATCATTCAAAAAGAAACCAGGACGTATGTT
Organism: Eutreptiella sp. 'Long Island Sound 2002'; assembly: GCA_964036045.1. Classification (NCBI taxonomy): domain Eukaryota; phylum Euglenozoa; class Euglenophyceae; order Eutreptiales; family Eutreptiaceae; genus Eutreptiella; species Eutreptiella sp. 'Long Island Sound 2002'. The sequence continues at coordinate 43,781,476 of OZ038394.1, read as the reverse complement.
TGAACACTCATGACTACCCCTCGCAAGGAGAGAGGACACTCTGTACACCTTCCGACGTCATAGAGGAAGTTCCCTGCCCGCGGCCGCAACCTTGGGTCAAAGACAAACAACACCCAGGACCGGGTCGCAGTTACTCAGTACAAACCCAGTACGCATGTACATACAGTCCTACAGGGATGCGCACCGGGTGCTTGCAAGCATCCAACAGGGGTGCCGACCAGCTTACGTTCCTCTGTTGCAGTGGCCGCATCCTCGACATTGAGCCCAATGAATTTGACCCCAAGTGATGCTATGCACGATCAGGGAATTTGGGTGCTTGTGACCCTGCGGTGTGAGGGCCCATACCTGTTGCCCTGGTTCACCCATCATCGGCTGCTCGGTGCCGGGCAGATATGGGTGTACCTTGATGAGAGACTGCCCAACCGCTCCAAGAGCACACGGGACTAGTGGATGCCATGCAGCAACAGTCGTGGATAATTGTTGTGCGGATAAAGGAGCATTTTCTTGTAAATCAGGGCCAAATGGGCATCCACTGTAGACAACTGACTGAAGCCAAGGTGCACTGGCTAGGTATATGGGATGTGGACGAAATACTTGCCATTGGCGGTGGCGTTGAAAGCAGCAGTCGCACGGACGTTCCGGTTCCCAGCCTTGTGGATTACCTTGGCAGGCTGCCTGCAGAAGCTTTAGTGCTTGCGATACCCCGCTTCAGCTTTCTAAATGCTGATGTCACACTTCCTCCGTCTGCTGACCAAGCGGTGGCATTACGCGGCGCACTTGCCCAGCAGAAGGTTCGAGTACTGGAAGGCAGCCTAGCAAATTTGTGGAGCGCAGTGGAATGCACACATGGGGGAGCAAAAGGGGCACTGGTGGACGGGTGACCGCGCACTTGTGACTTGTGTGCAATCCTGATGGCAGCCACGTGAGCGCAGTCCAGGTAAAAGTCAATGCTTCTGGCCATTTCCTTCCCGTTGCTGCACTTTCCGAACCTGCCCAAAGCAGACCCACGAATTATTCTGCGGCTTCACCACTACATGACACGCTCAACAGCAGAGTGCATGCGCAAGGAGCTGGACGGCAAAAAAGGAATTGCAGCGTTTGGCAGCAAAACCATCTGGCGAAGTTCCTCCTCCAGTGCATCGCTGTGCAAGAAGTGGGGTGAAGTGTGCACCATCGCCGACCAAACGCTTGTGCAGCATAGCAGTGTGATTGATCAGCAGCTTGTGAACATGAAGATTGCACACCACCACGACGTGTGGTCTGTGTTTGAAAGATTACTATTGACCTTCAGTGTTGACCCTCAGTCCAAACATTTCCCTTGTGCCCTGGACTCCAGCCATCATCTAATGGGGACCCTTCGTCGGGGAAATCTGTGCAGTGCTTGTGCATTAATGTTTGGGATGTTATGTGTAGTTGGCCATTCCAATGTTTTCGTGTGGAGAAGGGGTCAATATTCCCAGCACGCACCATAGATGCCATGCATTGTTGGGAGGTGGATGGAATAAAACATTGTGGGCTGCAAATTGTGTGAAGATTGTGCGTGGAATGTGAATTGGATCTGTGGGCTGGGTGGCCGGTTGGAGATATGTGGTAGCCCAAGAGCAAAGTGCATGATGTGGGTGAATGGCAACGGAGAGGTTTTGGGGTTGCCCTAGCCTTGCCTCTTGCTAGCGCGCAACTTCACTGAAAGGGCCAACATTTGTGGTGTTCACCACACCCGGGAGTCCTGGATAGCGATTAAGGATTAGGGATAGGACGACGCAGTCAGGGACGATGCTGAGGAGGGCGACAGTGAGGAACAGAATGACGACGACAAGGAGGAGGATGAAGAGGAGGAGAGCAAAGAGGCAGGGTGGGGGAATGGGAAAAAATCACGCCTGGAAAAAGTTTTCGCGGGGGGTCCCCCCTCTGGGGGTTGCTAGCGAAAAAAAAACTGTCGCATTAAATTGGTAGCATTTGGAATTTTCTTTCGCAGGGTACAGATTTTGTGCAGCAAATTAGTACACTAGGTCTGACTGAAGTCATGTGGAGGTGGCGGAGCACAAAAGTTGTAACGATGGCAGAACAGGGCCTCTTAACCCCCCCCCCCCTTGTCCAAGCACCGCCCTTGTCCAAGCACCACTACCCGGTGAAACCGTCATTTTTGGAACCATCAATTTTACGGTTCCAAATGGGTTTTTACTATGTTTTGTGCAGTGTTGTGCCAGCTTGAGTGCCCAATTGTGTTCCCATTTTCCCTGTCCTGCAGTCCTGAATGTCTCTTCTTTCACTGACGATGCTGTGAGGGCAGCCTACCAGAAGGCCCATTTTCCAAATGGCCTGAAGTTTTCAATGCTGGAGGATGTGGATCATTTTGGAGTACTTTTCAATACAATTTTTTTCAATACAGATTTTCCTTTCTCTGAATGTTCCAAGTCCAATATGGAGCAACCTGAGAGTCTGGTAGGTCATGCCTGCACTTTATAAAGTCGGGTATTGATTGATCCCCAGTAAGTACATGGAAGATCACTGACATTGATGCCCACTGTTTGCCTGTCTACACAAGCAGTGTGTTCTGGTTGCTGAGTGGGACCTCTTTTCAGACGTAGAGTGATCCAGCGAGGTTGATCCAGCCGGAGTATCATGTCTTCTGTGTGTATGTTGTAATTTGTGTAAGTTTTTTTTTGGGTGCAAATGCGCGTGGCAAAAAAATCGTCTAGTCGTGTAATTTTTTTTCTTGCGGTAAGTCATGTAAGCCCGTCACACGCATTACTGCAAAAAAAATTACACGACTAGACGATTTTTTGTACACACATTTACCGCAAAAATAGAAAAATTACACGACCTTACCGCAAAGAAAAAATTACCAAGTTTACTGAAAATGCATGTGTGTAGGCGATGTGCCCACCTTTGGGCCACTTCTGATTTTGTCCCCGTGCTTGGCGTTAGGGACCCCGAGAATGCAGGGGTGACATAGCACTTCCGCCCTCTTTTGGGCCCCCTAGAAGGCAGGGGTGAGGCAGCCACTTCTGACTTTGTCCCCCTTTGTTTGGGGATCCCTAAGAATGCAGGGGTGACATAGCATTTCCGCCCTCTTTTGGGCCCCCGAGAAGACAAGGGTGAGGCAGTGGTTTGTGTGTGCCTCTGATTGTCGTGTCTGGTTGGAGTCTTTCACTATTTGGGTTTGGGAACACCTATGGCTGTTGGCTACACCTGGCAACCACAGTGGTAACGGACAAAAAATTGTGGGCATAAAGAAATGGATGGACCAGTTTGTTAGTCGGGAAAACAATTTTTTTTTGGAAGAAAGCCTCCAATGCCTTGGATAATCCAAATTAGAGAGTTGTAGGGGCGTGTTCATCATCAGAGTATCATTTAAATCACGGCCGCTCTCAATGGATTCAAAATCCAGGAGTCTGATGTACCTAGCCCAAACACCACCTGGCCCAAACTGCAGTGCATTGCATTCAGCCAAGGTCTGATGCAATCTTGTATCCGCCAAACCACCCATATTGCAATTTCGCACAGCCGATCGCTTCATGCTTTGTCCCCGTCCGCTTGGACGCACCTGGCCAATGGCGAGGGCTGTTGGCCTCCTTTTGGTGGACCCAACATGGAGCAGTGAAACATGGACAGTTGACACAACCTACCAAGGGAAAGGAAGTGTGAGTAGGAAGGTAAGGATAGGCCGGGCAGCGGGCAGGGAAAGGGAGGACACAAGGTGGTGAGAGACCGATGGGCGTCGCCACCCATGGAGGCAAAGGTTTCAAATAAAAGGCAGGGTAAAGTGGCTAGAGGCCAATAGGCGTCGCCAGCGGCAGACAGCAATACAACCAGGCGTTCCCCCCCCCCCCCTCACGTGCAGTGAGCCCAGGGATCGAAGCACTCTGTGCCCTCGTTCCAAAGCAACCCCTGTGACGCATCATGTGCAGCGTGTTCAAGACATGCATTGATGAAGAACACATCGCGTTCTTGCGGTGGGTGCATCGCGTCATAGGAACGATGCACCTTCCCTTGAGTGTGCATCGGCCCACTGAACCACCCAAAGTGCCGCAAGGTTCTCATGAAGTCTGCAACCACACCGGCAAACCCACAAACTCATCCAGTCAAACCACATTATTTGTGAGAAAGTCCGCGCAATGCCCAACGAAATGCCAATCAGGTCGTCGATGAGACGATCATGCCCCCAAGAGTGCACCTCGACGTCATCAACGCTAGTGCCATCACCATCCCATTGCTTCTGCGCGCTTCCCAGGCTCTAAGCCCGAGTCCCACTCCCTATTGGCAATGGGATGTCATCATTTTGCCCCTCAAACCATAGCCCACGAGCCCAAAACTGCCTTTTTCTGGGCAAACTGCGAATCCCCGGACACACGAATCCAGCGGCCCATCCAACCGGAAATACACCTTGAGACCCGCCATTGGTTTAGGTGTCCATGTGTGAAACAATTTCCATCTCGATGGGGTTTGGAGCGACACGTAGTGGCCTATGACGGTGGAGGTGTCCCCTACCATGGGAAAAGAGACCAGCACTGTGCCCAATGTTATGGAAAGGGCCCGTGTATGCGAGCCCCTATGATGGATCTTCTGCCTCTTCTTTTCCCCTTCTGTGGCCACCTCCTCTTGAGCTCAATCCATTTGGACCACCAGATCCCAGGAGTCCACCACCCGCTGGACCATGATACATGGTCCTCTTGTGGCTCATAGTTTAAAGCTCTGTGTTTGCTCGCCTTTTGGCTTTTGCTACCTTCTACAAAAGTGCATTGGTATTAGTGACTACAATCCCGTGCGCATTGCTGGTAGCTTTGATCTAGGTACAAAGCCTTTGCGATAAGTGGCATACACATTTGCGTACCTGGTGCTCATTGTGGAGGGTCCCTTAGGGATGTGTTGTTTGGGCCTTAATCCTCGCTAATGTGGCAATTTATGCAAGCTTCGGCTATAGCCGCCCATCCTACTAGATCTTTGAGGCCTTAAAGGGCGCTTGGGCCCTTCGTTTGCGAGATACTATTGTCCCTATTTGCAGCCAAAGAGAATGGGTAGTCATGCGCGTTTCTGAGAGTGTATGCTGGAACTGGGCTAGCGATAGCGGGGAGACCTTACGTGGTGGGGGAGTAGGGAATGAATTCCTTACAAAGTTTGGAAATCCCCACCAGTGCCTTCAACTGGAACTTCCCCACCGTTTCTTTGGCATGCTGTTTCTACTCCGGTGGGAGACTTAAGGCCAAGGACGTGGACTGCGAGCAGCTCGGTCCTCAGTCTACGTGGTTCGCCATTACCGGGCGTAAAGCTCCCAACGGCCCACCATTGCGGCCATTTTTTCTCGGAACCCTCCCATTGGGACAAAAGGCTAGACCGCTTGGACAGATGTGCCGTGCCTTATCCCAACACACTTTGAAATGGTGGCGCACTACACCAACCACGAACATGTATACACCGAGCCAATAATCCACCCAGCCTCCTGGGAGGCCTATTTCAAAGTGATCCGCAAACACATAGTATCATGTGTTCGGTATTAAAGCACCCCAATCATCAAGTGCCTTGTCTGCAGACAATGGCCAGATTGGCACAATCCCACACGCACCATCTTGAGGGACCATTGCAGCATTCGTCGTGGCAAAAAGACAAAGGGTAGCAATCTCACCTCAGTGTCTTGACTGCGTCGGACGACCCAATGGACACAGTATGGCTGTGCCGGGGTTGTCTACGTCACATTGCATTGCATTGAAGAGGGGAACCAATTTAAATTGACGTCCATTTATCCCTCATGCCAACTTACAACGCACGCTATATGCGTAGGTTCACCATATTGGATTGCTTTGGGTCAGCTGTTTTGCTAGTTTGCTGTACTCAATTCTGGACCCAACCACCGCTGTCTTTGGTCGACAAAATTTCAAGTGTTTGGATTTGATCCCCTTGACCTTAACCACATGTTCTACTAGATTTCAGTCAAATCCTACATGAAAATCGCAACATCTTTTCGAAAGATTGAGGCGTTCAATGTATTATTTCAGATATACCCCAACAATGTAGCCCAAATACGATGGAAGGCATGCATATGCTATACAGGGTGGCCAAAGGTCTACTTAATCCTTGTTGGATTGAGTCTCTAATACGGAGAGGAGCAACGAGGCTAAATTACACTCACCGATTTGGGTTCTCAAGGTCCCAAGAAATGCACCACAATTTTGGGACCACATGAGCCCCTTTGGACTCTGAATTGCAACTGTCCTTTTTGCTCTCCTTAGGCTGGTGTCAAAACTATTTCCCAAAGATGGAACAATATGAAATGCATGATCATTGGGAGACCCGGCAGCAGAGGTGGGGGCACACTTTGCTGATTAGAGGATGTAGCTTTCGTAGTTTCCCGGAGGTTTTGTGCAATTCTGTTGAATCCCTTCCCCTCTACTTCCCTGAAATATCGAAGGGCACATAGGTGCGGAGGTCGCATGGTATACTGTTATATGTGTTGAGAACCACACCATCGCACGAACTCATGGGTCCAGGTCCAGGCATCTGGTACGACACATGAAGGTTTGCCAGGAATGAAAGAACTGTTGCGAATCCATGGATTGAGGGTATGCTAGGGATCAGACAGGAGCATACGGTGTACCACAGCCTGTTTGATTCTTGATAGGCACACCACGGATGCTTTCGGATTTGATATTGCGGTTGGTGTCACCTTGATAAATCCACCATCATGGAAAACATGAAGCAAGAAGTAACCTCATCAAAACAAGGCTTGGCAAGCGCAAGAAATGCAAGTACGTATTGAAATGAAGCCTAACAGGAGGACCGACACTGCATTGCTCATTGGGCTATTGACAATCACGCGGTTATGCTGGAGCACCTTCTGGCCCTTATGGATATTTGCAGGGGGTCACCATAGGAAATGACGAGTGCCGCCAAGTGCTTGATGCACCAAAATGCTGTCACGATATCTGTGACAGGCCCAAAAAACTTGCCTGCCCTCCGATTGCAAGGAATTGCAAACTATTGCAATGCTGTTGCATGCACATGAAAACGTGCTCAGGAGGTCTGTGGGTTTCTATCGTAGGCTTCTCTGGGTTGGTGTCGATTGTCTTTTCACCGACAACAATTCCAGCACGATCATGACACGCCAACGCCCTCCCTCTGTGACCCCATGCCGCTTCCAGCTTCGCCACTCTTGCCGGCGGCACGCGGTTGGGTTCCTCAGCGAAGATTCCCACAACGTTGTCTATCTTGCTGCGCCACTGCTGCGTCCCTTGGATCTGCGATTTGACGATGCCTATGGACCCCCTTGTTATTGTCACGCGTCACCATGACCCCATTTCTTCCACCCCATTTCTTCCAGTCTGCAGGGCTGTCCAGTGCCCCGGGCATTCAATGCCTCGTGCTTCCCAAATCGGCGGACTCCCGCTCCTTCATAACTCCCTCTCATTCCTTGACACAGGGTCTCTTTTCTTTTGAGCATATGACCGACACTCTGGGCCTTCCCTCCTCTTCCTCAGTCACCTTAAGTGCGCCCCTGAGGCATGCACCGGAGAAGGTGTCGGAGGAAGTTGCCAACCGCGTGGGGCCACCCCATGTGCTATCCCCACAAATCTGGGGCCCGATCATGATCGGGGGCGCCATTTTGTTGGCCTTTCGGATGTCAAAGCAGTACAGTCACCTGTTCACCAAGTCCACCATCGGCTTGAAGAAGTCACTGACCCTCACTGCCCATGAGAGCGCGATCGTGGACTGTGTCGTGAACCCGGAGGCCCTCTCGGTGTGTTTTGATGACATTGGGGGGCTACTGGAGACGAAGCGGTACTTGCGGGAGTCCGTCGTGTGGCCGTTCAATCACCCGGAGATATTCGGGTCGCTTGGCGGTGCATCGCTTGGGGTGCTGCTGTATGGCCCCCCGGGGACGGGGAAGACGATGCTTGCGAAGGCCATTGCCAAGGAGACACATGCGCACTTCCTGGAGATCAAGGTGCCCCATACATCCCAACGCTCCACATGCCCCGTACACTCCGCATGCCCAATGCACTCCACATGCCCCATACACTCCGCATGCCCAATGAACTCCACATACCCGTTCCTGCTGCAAGGATGGCATCGCTGGTTGGGGGGGGGTCACACTTCCCGATTTCCTCGTTCGACTGCTCCCTGGTTGCCAAAACCTGCAAAGGGTTCTCTGATCCGTCCAGAAATCAACCGATCGCGCAGCACGCCCTCCTACCCCACCCTCGAGAGGGCACAAACCCACAACACTGCATTTGGAACCATCTTTGAGTGGTAGTGGGGGGACACATTGCTAGTTTGTTTGACATGTGACACAAACCACAGGTGCTTAGTCTGAAAAGCCAATAGCTGCACCGCAGACGCAATGCGGTCAAGGCGCCCCCCAAGTTCCGACAGTTCCACCTTTGGCTGCAATGAAGGGGGGCAGGGGGAGGGGAGTCTGATTCTGAGTAATTTTTTCCGGAATTCACCTAATTTCACCTAAGGTACGTGATTGCAAAAATCGTAATCTGCAGCTGTCGCTGCAAGGAGTGTACGGTAAAGTCAAGGTGCGTATACTGCAGCTGTTTGCCAGGCTCCTACGCACTCTGCGCATCGGCTGCATGTTGGGCTTTAATGTCCGCTGTATATTAGAACAAATCACGGCGAAAATTACACGTCAATCTGCCGGATTTACGCAACCGAAAGTGTTGTCGCGGCTCCCAGCTTCACCATTTTAATGATGCTAGCCCATGTGCCGTCCCATGAAGTCACAAAAATTGCGGAAAAATTACGTCAATTGCGGAAATTACGGAAATTACGGAAATTCCTGGTGGCAATCTGTACTTGTCCTGGCTCCTTATCGCATACAAAGTTGCTTTCTTCATGGCGTGCTCAACAGCGGCACACGAAGATGCGTGGTTTGGTGGTCACATTGCTTTACTGCAAATCAAAGGTCCCGAGTTCAAACCTCAGGCTGTTGCAGGCATTCGGGTGTCCTCTGCAGGAGGGAAATACTACTCACACTTTCGCTCGTCCGACGAAAGCCGGGCGCTGTAGCTCTGCCTGAGAACGGCACCAAAGCAAATGGTTGCGGTGCCTCAGGGGCGTTGGATTTGAACGACAGGCTGCTTCTGGAGGGTCGGCCAATCTGGTCCGCAAGATTCGAAGTCAGCACGGAATCCCCCCCCCCCCTGCAGGCGCCCGGCGGAAACACACTTCGTAGGTCCATGACTCGCATCCCCGTGCTTAGACAAGGGGGAGGAGGGGTACACCACGGCACCCACATGGTACTCAATGGCCATCCAGGCGTCCCCCTTCAATGGATGCCATGCGGACAATCGGGGTAGGTGTCCTGGGGGCCCCCGGGTGCACCAAGCCTTCCCCCGCGGGTTCATCGTGGGTGAGGGATGGGCGGCGCAATTGCGTGAGCGGCTGGGGCAGCGTTCGCCTACGATCTAAACAGACCCCGGGGGAAACGGGCAAAGGCTCCCTGGTCCGCACCCGAATCGAACCAGCGCATGAGTCCACCAAGTCCACAGTTGGGGCAGAAACCTGAACATTGGGATGCCGGAGGGTGACGACCACGGTCGGACTGTGGCTAAGCACGGGGACCCGTCTGGCCGTTGTTTTCCTGACGGTCGGCGTGCTTGCGCAAGGGGGAGGCGGGGTACCGTATCCGTGCAACTGGGCGCGCCTCCCTGCAGAGGCTGCCCGCCCCCTTTGACGCATCCGTCCGAGGCGCCGTCCGTCCCCTCGGTCCTGGTGACCCCTTTCACCGTTGCCGATGTGACGGCTGTCACGTCGGCCTGGGTGCCCGGTGTCACTGGGGCTCACTGATACCTGTCATTCCGGGCCGAGGGGACGGTGACCCACAACGATGCCCCTTGAATCGCAGGGCGGTCCTTGACCACAACGAAAACCGCTAGGCAGCCCCAGTGCAGGCAGTGCCTCAGGGACGGACCCATTGGGGGGCAGGTGCGCAAGGGCCGGTGCGTTCACAAGATTTGCCAGTGGCGCCGCGCCGCTGTTCGGCGGGCACCATCATCCGCGTCGGGCCTCTGTCACACTGCCGTGGCACACTGCAGGCGCCGCATTCAGCGGACACTGGCGGGGCACGCAGCAGCAGCTCCGCTGCCTTGCGAGGGAATCGATCGCAGGACCTCAGCATTCTTCGGAGGGTGGGTGGGGTCCAGGGTTATGGGTATCGCGATTCGCGCATGGGCACACCCTCATCTCCCGATCAACAGCCCATCCACACAGCCCCCCCTCCGCGCACTGTGTCGCGAAGGTGGAGTCCCTCTTCAGCAAGTGGGTGGGCGAGAGCGAGAAGCTGGTCAGCTCCGTCTTCACGCTGGCGAAGAAACTGCAGCCCTCCATCATCTTCATCGACGAGATGGACGCGCTGCTGGGCCCGCGGGGGGGCGACGGCCACGTGACGTACACCCACGCCAAGACCATCTTCCTGCGGTACTGGGACGGCATCACGTGCAACACCGCGGACAACCGCACGCTCGTCATCGGCTGCACCAACCGCCCGGGCGACCTGGACGACGCGGTGCTGCGCCGCATGCCCACGAAGATCAAGCTGGCGTACCCCAACGAGGAGGTGCCGCGGACCCGTCCCCCCAACGTCCCCCCTTTGCTGCGCCCTGTGGCCGAGTGGACAGGACCCGGGCACCCCACTGCACGAGGGAAGGCTTCTCGGTGACAGGGGGTTACGGATGCAGTGTACAAACAATGGCATCGGGCCAGCACCGGGGTCTTGTCCCAGCCCCCGGGCCTTGTGGGTGACAAACAAAGACAGGCTGGACTGCCCCCGCCTCCTCCTTCGCTTAACTCCGAATCTTTGGTTTGCCATTCGATTGTCCCAAGGGGTATGCTACAGCCAGGACCCTTTCACCAACGCACCATTACCTCCGGGTTGTAACATTCACCTCAGGCTATTGCCCCGGCCGACCCACCCGCCCACCCACATCTCCTCAGGCAAAAAATGAAATTTATCACAGGGGCCGGAAATTTGACACCGATTTTAGGTACCCAAACATTTTTTTGGCCTCTGACCCACTCAACCCCCCCCTCCCCCCCTCGGGGGTTTGTTCTCCTTATGCAATAGCCTCATCCAGCTCCAAGCACTGAATTGTCCGGGGGCGGGGGGGGGGGGCGGGGGGGGGGGCTGCGGGACCAGTCAACATCAAATTCGGTGTCAGATTCAATGCAGATCGATTTTGGGGTGGTAAAGGGTCAAAATGTTTTACACGGACCCCCTCGTCGCGCTGAGTCCAAAGAGATCATTTCCAGTTTTTCTGAAATCGGGGGCCCGGGTCCATCCTGTGGGGCTGAAAGGGGACCCAGTCAATGGGGCCCCTTTTCGGGGCTGGGGGGGGGGGGGGGGGGCTGAGGCATACGAGCACCCTGCCCCCTTTCCCCCGGCCGCCGCTTTGGGTGGGTGGGTGGGTCATCTCCCGCCACCAAGGGCTCCGACCCCCCTCCCCCCCACACGGCGCTGTGCAAAAAGCAGGCTATTTTGGACCCATTTTCCCCGATGGCTAAGGTGACACAGTCACTACTGTGCTCCCATGCACCAGACTGCTCAGATTCTCACTCAGACAATGAGTTAAGTAGATGGGAAGTTAAGTAGACTATATTTCACACCAAAGATGCCGGATTGCCGTCCAAACCTGCTGGTTTTGCTTCGTGGACGTGGTTCCCCCGGGGGGGGGGGGGTGGTTTTCAGGGGTGGTCACGGGAAAGCTAACTTACTGTTGGGCGTTGTGTGCGCGCTGTGCAGAACCGCCCCCCTTTGACCCCTCCTCCCCCGCGCAGCCGTAGCCGGACCCCCCCCCAGGGCTTCTTTAGAATAATTAAAACCCAAGGGGGGGGGGGACCCCTCCCCCAAACCCCCCTCCCCCCCTCCCACACCAAAGTGACCATCGTGGGAAAAAACGAAATTTACAAGAGGGAAAATCTGGTCAGGCCATTTTTGGTACACCAAGTTTTGGGTCCAAAACCCCCTCCCCCCCTCCCCCCCCCCCGCTCAAAAGAAGCCCTGCCCCCCCCCCCCCCCCGATCCGCAGGAGCGCCTGGACGTCCTCAAAGTCATCCTGAAGGACTGGAACGCGAGCCTGACCCCCGCCGAGTACGAGGCCCTCGCCAAGGCCACGGCCCTGTTCAGCGGCAGCGACCTGAAGGAGCTGTGCAAAGAGGCGCGGATGTGCTGCGTCCGCGAGGCCGTGCGCGGGCGCATGGACCGCGGCGGCGCCCCGGAGGCCCCCCTGAGCCCCGCGGCCGCGCGGGGGCTGCCCGAGGACGACGAGGAGCAGGGGTACCTCGACGCCGTGAAGGCGTGGCTCGTGGGGCGCCCGGCGCAGCGCGACCCCCGGCCCCACGTGGTCGCGCGGCCCCTCGCGCACCGCGACTTCGTCGAGGCCATGCGGACGGTCCACTCCAACGAGCGCTTCATCGCGGAGCAGCGCTACGGTCTGCAGTGAGTCGCGGCCGGAGGCGCGTCGGAGTTGGGGCGGGGGGGGGGCGGCGGCCGGGGCGGGACGACGCGGGCCGCGGCAGCGCGGGCCCCGGTGGGGAAGCGCGCGCGCCCCCCGCCCCACTTCCCGGCCGCTGTCCAGGTGCCCCGACGTGGGTCGGCGCGACGGGTGTCGCGACGGTTGCTGCGCAGACCGCCTGCTCACGGGATGAGGCGCCAATGTCATGAACGCTGTTGATGCCAAGGGGACGCGCACCAAGACACAGAGCCAGAGGCTCGTGTAGGAGGGCTGGTGTGGGGGGCATGGGGCTGAAGGGGCGCGACGATGGACGCGCAGATGGGGCAGCCCCCGGGGCGCGCTGTGCGCTGTGGGCGTGTGGGGCGCAACGTTGTCGGTTGTGGGCCCCGCGACCGGCAGTGACCGCGGGCGTGCGGTGCCGTTGAAGGGGCTCTGTAGTGCAGCAGTCTCCTCCGTTTTGGTGGCTTTGACTCGAGGGCCGGGCTCGTCCGGGGGTTCGTTGAACGGCCTTGGCCCCGTCTTTGTTGGCGTGTGACGCGCTGCCGGGCGCCCGACCTTCAGGCGCTGGTTGGCTGCTGTTGGCAGCCTCCCCCCCCCCCCGCCCCCCGCCCGCCGGGGGCCCCGGGCTACGGAGGACCGCAGGGGACAGATGGTGCTGCCGATCAGTTGCACCGGAATGGCAGTGATCGGAATGGCGCGACAGGCAGTCATTGGGAGGGGCTCTGCGCTGCGCGCGCGTCCTGTAGCAGTAGGAACCGCCGCTGCGGGAAGTGAGCGGGCTGAGCCTGCACGTTTCTCGCCACTGCAGTTGGTCGTCAAACCCTCTACGTCCGTGCATACATGAACATGGCAGTGGCCCCCATTCCAGGGGCTCTGGGAGGTTGCAGAGGGGGGTCGAAGGCTGTTGGGGGTTGTCGAGGGGTATGAACCATCGTAAACGAAGGTTGTGTGTCTGTGAGGAATTCGGACATGCCACCCCCGTGACATATGCTGAAAAGCAAAGACAGTCCAATCTGCAGTGCCCTGCATTGCCCCCCCCCCCCCCCCACAAAAAAACAATGGCGCAGAATCTGCACCGGGGTGCAGCTATTGAGGAATGACACGCATGTTATAGATCGGGAACGTTTTTCCAACAATTCAATTGATGAGCGTGGCTTTGTTGTGATACGATCCTTGCGGCGTCAATCCATCGCCGTTGATAAGTCAATCAGCGGACCTGACCTTTGTTGCATTCGGTTGACCACTGGCGCCAGTCAGTGCAAGCTTTGGCCGCACGTCTTCCGGGGGCCTCTCTTCCTCCTCCCTGTTCCCCAGCCCCCTAGCCTGACCCCTTTCAGGGTGGTCCCTTTGGGCGCTTGGGACCTCTGGGGTCGGATGGGGTGCCCCGCCAACAACCCCAACCGGTGGCTGTAGCCCTCATGAGAGGCGGTTTTACCTGCCAGGCCATCCTGGCCATCCTGTCATTGCCATGCACTGCACAGCACAGATGGATCAATCTCAAGTATTCACACGGCGTGAGCTGCCACACCCACCGTGGGTCGACGCGCGTCAGAGATACGGGGGCACCATTTTCCCGGGGTAAGTCACCATTGACCGATGTGATGATGGACAAAACAGGGCCGAGACAGACTCTCTCTCTCTCTCTCTCTCTCTCTCTCTCTGTGTGTGTGTGTGTGTGTGTGTGTGTGTGTGTTCTGAGTGTCTTTTTTTTTTCGAAAGGCGCCTAGTCGCCCATGTCTGTTGTCACATGGACGGCCTGATGAGCTGATGAGTGCCCAGTGCTCCGTTTTGCCTGCAGGGGTCTAACGGTTTGGGTACTCTTTACATCGTGTGTGTGTGTGTGTGTGTGTGTTGTCAGGAGTGCAGACTGGAGGCAACAGAGTGCTGCTTGGCAAACGCCCCTGCTTGGACAGTACCTCGCAGGCGAGATTCCAGGCACAACTGCGCCAACCGCACCCCCGGGCGGGTATCGGCAATCGCTAGTGGAGCCGGGGTGGGGATACCACCCCCGTCCCAGGCTTGGGGCACCGGACCAGGTTCCAAGGGAGAAGACGATGAGGACAGAGGCGCCGGCATGATGCTTCGACAGGGCAGGCCCTCGGGGTCACTTCACCGGCATGTGCTATGCCGCCGCTGGGGGATGTCGGCACCATGGGGATGTCGAGGGGTGGCGATGATGGGGCCGCATCTCCTCCCTGTCCTCCTGCGTATGTGCCTGTGTATGCGCGTCTGTTACAACGTTTGGGGCCTGTTTTGTGTTGTGGCTCGCGCAGTGTGTGTGTGTGTGTGTGTGTGTGTGTGTGTGTGTTTTCTGAGTGTCTTTTTTTTTCTTTCCGAAAGGCGCCTATGGGGGAGTACCTGCCGAGTGCGCGGTGCGTGCGCGGTGCGGGTATTGGGGTTGTCCCGTAGACCCTTTCATCCAGAGCCAATCACGGGGATTGGCAACGCCTCAGAGCCCACCAGGTACCATCTACAACTCCTCCTGGTAGACCATCTCCTGGAGAAGTTGTTCAAATACCTGACGCGGTGCGCGCGCGGTGCACGCGCGGTGCGGATACTCCTCCCTAGTCGCCGATGGTCTTTGTTGTTTGACTGTCAGCGGCCTCGCGAGATCCTACTGTCGACCAGTACCTGCTTTGCTTCTGCACGTGCTTTGTGTTGGTCACTCTGCGTCAACCGCGTGTGTTTTGTTGTTGTTGTTGTTGCTGCGGCCTGACGAGGCAAACCTGCACTCCGACAACCGCTTTGTTCATCGGTTTGTCCGCCTCGCGCGCGTGTGCGCGTGCGCATGCGTGTGCCCGTGCAGCCTTGTGCTCCGTTGGATGTGCGTCCGGGAGTGCAAGTGCCCTCGCCCCCTCCGCGTGTCCCCACGGCCCGGGCCCCGGAAACCAACCGTCGGATGAGTGCCTGGTGTTCCTTAGGGACACAAGACTCCCGTCGTTGCTTTCTTGGTTTCCACTGCAACATCTCCTCCGATAGTTCGACTCCAAAAGCCCGTCGCGTCTGTTGGTTCTGCCCCGAAAGGCGGGTGTACTGGTGTACTGGTGTACTGGTGTCTGCGCTCGGTCCGGATGCCCCCACCCACGCAGGATACGGTCACTCTTGACCCCGGCAGGGCCCCCACACGCCCCCACAAGAGGGTGATGGTCATGGCCCAGCGAAGAATGCACAAGTGCGGCAATGCCGTTGAATGCCCTCGAGTGCCTGGCACTTATGTCGTGCCCCCAGCTGCTTGTATGAGACGTCGCATGGAGAGGAGGCGCAGTCGGCTTCAGGCATTGGCCCGTGGGTCCGGACCAGACGTTTGCTGCAGAGCT
The DNA here is from genome assembly GCA_964036045.1 of Eutreptiella sp. 'Long Island Sound 2002'. Lineage (NCBI taxonomy): Eukaryota > Euglenozoa > Euglenophyceae > Eutreptiales > Eutreptiaceae > Eutreptiella > Eutreptiella sp. 'Long Island Sound 2002'. Next base: position 43,765,707 of record OZ038394.1, on the reverse strand, counting down.
GTCCCACTGGATTGCGCATGCGGGGGGGCGGGGGGCTGGGGATACCTGATGTTCTGATCTGTTCATGTCTCGTGAGATGCCACCACTTTCTTGTGTTATGCAGCAGTTCGCAGGCGTCTTCATGAAGCACACGTCGAACGTGGTCCCAAACCCAGATCAACGCCAAAACACATTTCTCTAGTTTTGCTGATCCAAATTCGAGTGAAGCAACCGTTCTACTGCTACGGTTTCCTCCACGGACATTGGCGAAAGGTGCGTCAGGCAGGCTCAGAGCCTGTGATCAGCCTTGATCTCTTTTCTTGTGGCCGTGCTCTTTGATGCTGGCGCTGTCTTACTATTCGCAATCATCACCTGACACAACCACACGTGAACACACTGGGGGGGCTAGGGGTAACTTGTGGGCCTATCGGATGGCAGTGGCCATCGTAAGGCATCAGAGAAAAGATTCCCAGACTCTGCATCAGCAGGGTTGCCTCACACTTGAGGAGGATCCAATGCTGCAAATCTAGCCAAGCGGCTGTGGAGAGTCGTGGAATATGATGCACGGGATTGCAGCAAGAGCTGCCATGCCGAAGCAAAGTCAAGAAGAAAGTGTATGGGCGGACTGTGCACTGTGTGCACGCTCTGCACGCGAACCGTACAGGGGCCCACCCAAGCGGAGCAATGAGATACAGGACAGACATGGTTTTTGATATTGACAGGATTGCTTACCTTTTGGTTGAGCACCGCTGTTTTCAATTTTTTTTGGAGGCGAACACCCCCCAACCACTCGCCATAACCACAGCTTTCGAACCCTATTCTCGCCGTTTCGGCGGCTGATATTGCGACTCAGCATAGAGAATGATCTTCGCCTCCTCTGGTAACAAGCACCTCGGGGCCAAGATACCAATGTGCCTCCTGTTCCTCTTGCCCTGCGACAGCCAGAGGATATGCGGAGGTAGCCGGGTACGGTAGAGCAGAGGGTCAGAAAGAGCAGATGTTACGCAGAATGAGCCCACAACGGTCAAGGAGAGCCCTGCCGAAAAGATGGATGTTGATCAGGGATGCGGTGTAAACGGGCAAAGCGGGCGGGCAGGGGGGCCGGGGGGCATAGATTCAAGGGACTGTACTCACGGTCCTGCTAAGCGGGGGGTTGTCTGGCCCGAGCATTCAAGGCACCACTGAGGCAATTTGTGAAGGTTCCCGTACAGCCAAACATGGAGGCAAATTCTGAGGCAAGCATTGACGGATCAGCGCATTGCACGGAGGAATGTGCGATGCACAGATGAGCAGCCCATGTGCTGCACCGCTCGGCGTCAACCGCGACCGCTTTGGAGGATTCCTTCACCACATCTGACCCAGTTCAGAGTACGCCGCATTTTTGCTGACCTTTATGGGTCAACCCCTTCTGATCTGACCCTACTGTCCAATGTGAGATCCTCATTGACAACCAATGAAGACGCGGCTGCGGCCGGCGCGGGTGCAGTTATTTGCAGCGAAGCAAACCCGACCCCTCGTGGTCTGCTCTGACCCATGTGCACGGCGCGATGCTGAACAGCCGCAGTTGCGAACAATGATGTGTCCCCATCCCCTTTCAATGAATGGGCTGGGGCTCAAACACGTCCCCGGCGTGCTCACCGACTTGCTGGCCTCCGTGCTCGTTGACCTACGGGGAGGTCGTGGGTGTGGTGCCGGTATGGGGGCGCACCGTGCGCTGTGCGAAAAGTAGGCCCTTGTTGACGGACGGTGGGGCCACAGGTCGAGAGTGACCCTGCAGCTTCCCATGGTGCTGATCAGGCTCTCCAAGGCTGCGGATTGGTGACGGGACACCGCGGTTCCCTCCTTGGGCGCAGAGAGGCCGATTACAGTCAGACACGGACCCTGGAGCCATGGTGGAGCCAGAATTCCAGGCGTGGTTCTGCGGGTGGGTGACTTTTAGGGCGGCCCTGGGACAGGTAACATCGTAATTGGCGGTGCGCGCACTGTGCTGAAATGCCACCTATGGACCACCACTGTGGCCCGTAGGTGACTCACCGTGGGCAACACCTGCTTTTATGTGCGGATCCTGATGCCGAAGGCAGCCTGGGGTCTAAGGCATCATGGAGAGGGCAGCAGGGGAAGTCAAAATGTGAATTAGACCCTCGTCAGGGGTGAATGTCCGCCCCAATGGGGCCGGGCAGACGTTGCAAGCGGTGGTACACGCGCTGCAACGGTTGGCGGACGCCAAGCAGAGTGAGCGGACGCTTGGCATGAGTGGGGGAGTTGTAATTATGTTGGGGCCCGAGTTGGCATGAGGGTTCCAGGTTACTGTGCTACTTGGGGCTGGGGATGGTATTTTAGGGAGTTCAAGCGGAGCTTGGGGAATCACCCGACGACTAGTGCGTTCTCGACACAACGCTCACTGCGTGTGTCTTCCCACAGCGCGCGCGACCAACGCCCTTTGTCAAAGCGACAAGGGGTGTTGTTTCCCAAAGTTTGGAACTTTAGTGTTGCTCTTGCAAAGTTGGGGTTGGGGTATGGGAAGCGGAATATTCGGGCCTCTTCAGGGACCACCGCCCCCCAAAACGGTGGGTGTGGTGCACACGCGGTGCGGGTCGCCCCCCACAGTGTGGATTCGGGGTTCCTCGCCCCCTTCCTCTTTGTGCAAACGATGTCTTGTCCAGGCAGCATCGGGTGTGCCTGTTTTGTGTGTGGCGGCGTCCCACCGAACAGCGCCACTGGCCTGACGACGGGCAGGAGATGCTGGTTGTGTCGCTTTTTGGCACCGTGGCGTTGAAAGGGGCTTTTGCGTCTGTTGAGGCAGGTGCGCGGCATCTGTGGAAAACGGCGCATGCTACACCCGCTGCACCTGCACCCTTTGACTTCGGCTGTGAAGGATAGTTTTCAGGCCAGGGGTGTTCCAGGGCAGAAGCTGCGCTGTTGTTGCGCTGTCTCTGTGCGTAAGTAGTACAATAGTAAATAGTGACGAGTCCAGATCGCATGGGGCGCGGTTTCCTCATCTATTGGTCTGTTGGCTGTTTTTTCAAGGGGATCCAACACCCGCCAATAGAACGTCCAACAACCCCCACACCAACGGCACAACGAGAAGGGCGAAAATGCATTGAATTCGAATGTGCAGTCACCCTTCAGGCAAAGCATCCGCCAAAGTCAGACTTAACCAAAGGGGGCAGTGGATCTGGAACTTGATGTTACAAACCCCTTGCCGCCCCCCCCCCCCCCCCTCTTTGTCCCAGCTACGCTCTTGTCCAAGCTACAGTAGGCGTAGGGACCATATTAATTTCGGACCTAATTTAATTCAGTGAAGGAACTGCGCGGTGCTGTTCTTTGGCAAAGAGAGGAAAGGGGGGATCTTGACGCTAGGTCCCTAGGGGTGTGTCCTCTGCTCGATCCTAGTGGCGGGTGGACTCAAACACCTGATGAACACCAGATTGAGGTTTGGCGACCAGCCTAGCAGGATAAAGATGAAGAATGTTGCAAGGGTGGGAGCTAGGGGGAGCCTTAAGCGCAGTGCGTGCGCAGTGCAACTATCTGGGCGTCTGGCCGTACTGGAGACCCATGCTTTGAGATCATAGGGGCATCATTGTTACCGTGTTGCGTAGGTTTTGATGCTTTTTCCACATTGGGGATATAGTATTTTTGGAATTTCACCCAATTTCACCCATTTCCACCCTTTTTCACACTTTATTTGTATTTGCAAGGGCTATTTGAACCATGTCTTTGGACCACAAAGGGAAGGATGACAGTCGCATGCTGAACGCCAAAGGAATACGAGTGATTCCCCCCCCTCCTTTGTCCTCACCCTCCCAAGGGGGGGGAACTGTCACTTGGCCCATGGACAATAAGAAATCAATAGGAAATCACAGGAAGAAAAATTTTAGTTGGGTATACTAGAATTCAGGTTACTGTTGTGTGGTGTACCTGGGGTCGGCAGGATTTCATGTCTGCAGTATAGACAAGGGCGCGCGTATTGCATGGGACTTGTTGGGTGTTTGTTGGGATAAAGCCATGTTCACCTTTCAAGACTGCGCAAGTTGCTGTCGCGTGGGCAACAACCAATGCCGATTCCGCCCACCCCAACCTACCCCCCCCCCTTGTCCTAGCTTTGCAAAAGTCCCATATTAATCCGTCCCCCCTGGGGGTGGGGGGAACCGTCATTTGGTGAGGAAACTGTCGTCCTTGGGGCTGGGGGGGGGGGTACTACCATGGGCCAAGCTGCAACTTTTCACCACCATGTTGTTTGCACCACCCAGGGGGACACACACAGGGCCCCTTGCAGGGTCATATGGTATTGGGCGCCAACTTGACTCTGGGCTTTGGGCGGCGTTTTGCGCGCTGTGCACAAAGTTGGTATAGGACCATGCCCAGCCTGCATAGTGGTGTCTAGTACCCATAACAATGAGCCTTGTTATGCATTTGCATGCATGCTTTGCCCTCATTTCTAGTGCATTGGTATGTGTTGTTGTGCATCCTTTCCTATAGGTTCGTGGTATCTTTTTCGACTTTTTCAACTTTTGTATGCACTTCCACACTTAGGCAGTTTTTCTGTCCGCAGGAGGTTCTGTCCGCAGGAGTGCCTCATCGTGGAGCTGCCCTCCCTTTTGAAACCGGCCTGCGCATGTGTCACAGGGCTGGCCTAACCGTGTTGCAGCGATTCTTCCTGGGTTTTGGTTGCGGGTCTGTGATTGTGTGCACCCCCACAACGTTGGACAGCCTTATGTTTGCAAAGGCTGGGCACAAGAATACTGCAACAGAACTTGGGACGGCAGTGACTCACTGTCGCCAAGACCGGGCGAACCGGTAGTAGTATGGACGGGTGCGGTAACTTCCTCTCCGCAAGCATGCGGGACCCCTAGTATGGTTTGTATAGGCAAGAATATTGCCAATTGTAGCAAAAACCCCCAATTTCTTCCTGTCATGTGCGCGCTGTGCCCGCGCTGTGCCTGTGTTGTGCCCGCGCTGTGCACACACACCCCCTCAGGGGGCATCCCACTCCAACCCGTTTGAAACGGTGGGTGATTGATGAGGCGTGCGCGCGGCGGGGGGGGGGGGGGGTGATGGCGTACCAAACAAATATATTTCAGATACTGATATTGGATATTGTGTGATGAAGTGTGACGGAGGATGTGCTTCGAAAAACATGTGTACGGGAAGTGTGGGCGTAGGATGAGAGTGAGGTTTCATTTTGCATGTGGCAGTCCCAATGCTATATCACACCGTGGTGTAGCCCTTTCTAAGGGTTGGTTGGGTTGGACTGAGCTGTGCTGTGATGTGCTGCTGTGGAGAAGCTCATGAGAGAGCCCAGATATGCGGATGCGGGCCCGACTCTTTCGAGGTCCTGAAGCCCAGTGGGAGCCCTGCGCATTTCCGGGCCCAGAAGTGCTAGGGTACGGGACAGGTAATGAATGAATCAATCAACAAAGTAGGAGGATTGCAAGGGTTAGGGTTAGGGTGACTGCCAATGAAGGGGTTCAGTTGGGCCCACTTACAGGTCCCTCTGTGGTTGGTGGTGTGGGTGGGAATTGGAACTTGCAGTGGGATATGGGACTACGTTTAGGATGAGCAAAATGAAAGCAAGATTTTTCGGTTGTTTGGCAAAGGCTTGTGATTGTTCGGGTCCGCGCTGATTCCATCTGTGGCTCATTGGCATCCATTGTCATCTGTAATTTCATGCATAACCCCACCCTTGTCATGATGCGCATCAGTGCCGTTTCCGCAGTTGTCAGAGTCCGCCATGTCTTTGTTCAAAGCGGTGGCGAACTTTGCGGCTCTGGAGAAGAGCGAGGAGCAGCTAGAGGCAGAACGTATTGAGTCCCTTCAAGGAGGGCAAGGTGCCAAAAAGGAGGGCAAGTCGGGCAAAAAGAAGGCTGCAGCCCGCGGAACTCCACCGCCGCCGGCACCAGATACCAGCCCCGCCAGTCCCACTCCCGCAGGCAAATTCAGTCCTCGTGGCTCCGATGCTCCTCCCCCTTCCCCTGATCCCACACCGAGCGCTGATCCCCATCCCCTTGCAGACAAACTTGAGGAAACGGAGCAGCTCTTGTCAAAAAAGTTGCAACACATCAAGACTTTGGAGGAGCGGCTGCAGGTCTGTGCGGTGCAGACAACGTACGCATCGCATCGCATCGTGCGCATGGGCCGGGGCCCCCGGGGCAGGCAGTGTCGTTGGGTGGCCGTATGTATGGGATCAGCTGGGAGGAACGGAGGAAGCGTGGGGATGCAGGTGGATCGAGGAATCTCTTGATGTGGTGGAGTGCGATTTCACAAGCCACTGGGGCGCGGGCTTACATGTTGGGCCGGACTCACCCTCTCCAGACCCCCAACATAAGCGGAACAGCAGTCATCATCAGTGGTCATATAGACGGCTCAGCGGCTGCGTTCGCTGGCTGGTTCATTTGTGTGGCTGGAACGCCCTATTTTGTTGTCACTGATGGTGAATGGGGAATGGGTTTTCACGTGCATATTGAAAACGCGCCGAATTTAGTGGGGAATACAAAAATGCCATCATATCCTCCCAAACAGTTGACCCACCCCCAGCCCCCCTCTCCGGAACCCCCAGCTCGTGCTGCGGGTGTTGGGCGCCACGACTGAGCTGAGCTGGTCCCCTTCTTTACACTGTTAGTTTCCCCATGTTTGTGTTTTGTCCCATTTGACCGTCAGGGGGTGGTACTTTGAGCAGTGCATATGCAGTGGTGATGTATGGACACAACAGGATCGAGACACCCATGTTTAACTGCCCTCCGCCCTGTTTTGGGACCCCGATGCCACGCATCAGCCGGAATCCTTCGCCTCCAGCTGCAGCATGAGAAACAGCAGTTTCATGAAGAGTTGTTGCACTTGACAGACATTTCTGATGGGGTAGTGCGTTGTTTGTGACCATACTTGCCACTAGCGCCCGCCAGTTCACACATGATCAAATGGAGCCCGGTCCTACTGGGTCTGACACAGGACGCAGCTGGTTCCTACTGAGCTCCGGGTGCTACAGCAGATATTACCGGGTGGCACATGGTACAGGGCTGAATGTTAATGAAACTCACTTCCCCTGCCAGACAATAGTGGCATGTCTGTTTGTGACCGCCAGGAGCTCGCTTTCTACCTCCGCTATGGGCCCTAGTGCTGCTCGACACACCCAGAGTAAGCAACAACGCCCCAACGTTGCAGAAGGGGTGCTCAGTCTGCTGCGGTGTTAACACTTCTAATTTGGCATGGGGAGCCTCCCCCCCCCCCCCCTCTCCCCTGCCCCCCTCCCCCAGGTGCACCACTACAGCCCCGAATCCATTGAAGCAGACCCTGCGTGCCGAGTACACTTCCAAACCGCATCCACACCTTAACATCCCCTCACAGTACACGGGGGCCAGCTCTACCGGTGCCGGGACATGGTGGAGGGGATCATCGCGTCATAGCCCAGGAGCCCCCCCCCCCCCCGCGGTGCCCGAAAGCAACCTGCAGCATCCAACAGCCCTGCCACTGAAGCCCAATGTCCCCCCACCCGTGCTCCGCAGCCATGATGCAAACCCCCCAGACTCTAGGCCCTCCAGACCCCAAGATAGTGTGGCAAGGGAGAGGTCTAAACCTACCGAGGGCAGAATGGGTCTGGCGCAAAATTGCGTAAAATCACCTCGAAGATCCAGAGAGTTTGTTAGATCAAGCGCAAGCGCGGGCGTTGTATACCCCCCCCCCCTTTTGGGGGGTCATTCGCGTAGCATACCCCAAGGCATGATATTTGATGTCTAACCCCTTGTGAAATCATTATTTTGCCCAATAAGACGATCCCCCAATAGATTTTTTTATTCTGAGGCCTCAATTCCCTGAAACCGGATATCACTTTTGGGGGGGGGGGGTCAAAAGTTTGTGCTCAGAAGTTTGTGCTCAGAAGGATTTGAACAAGGGTAAGATTGGGCAGAGCTGGCAGGTCGGCCAGCGCCGCCGGCGATCAGCCGCGGCAATCAGCCAACCAGAATCAAACCACCGACCTACATATCCGGGGTCGGCTGCATTACCATTCGACCATTGCTTGTGGTGACAGCAGCTAGCTGCTGCTCTCCCTGCTCTCCCTGCTGCTTGCAGACAAGTCTGCCACTGAAGAAACCCAAACTGTGTCTTTCTGTCTGCTTGCCTGCTTGCCCGACTTGCCCGACTGACTGTCTAACCGACTGCTTGCCTGACTAACTGAGTGATTGGCTGACTGACAGCCTCTCTTCGAGGTGCAATGCCAAAGGCAATAGAATTGTTTGTTGAAAAAAGTTTTTTTACTCAGCTTTGAAACGGAGCAAAAAATATTTTGTGTCTCATTTTTACCACATTTTGGGGGTTTTTTACTTAGTTTCAAAATCACTTCGCGGAGGTTGTTAGATCAAAGCCACGTAGGCCCGTCCGTATACGCCACGGGAAAACGCCACATACCCCCCCATTTGGACCTTTTTGGGGCTATTTGCGTGCCCTACCTCAAAGGGTTGAATCGTTTGTTTAACCCTTTGTAAAATCATTATTTTGTCCAACAAATGTATCCCCCAATGAGTTTTGGATGCGGACCCCCCCAACCCCCCCCCCCACTTGAAACCCTCTTTTTTGAGGTTTTGAGGGAGGTGGGGGGGGGGGGTCAAAAATGTCGAAAAAATGACGCCCCCCCTTTTTTGGGGTCGAAAATAATGAATCTTTTGGTTTTTTCGATTTTGAGCCAAAAAAGTGTTTCCGGGTCCCGACTCCATGGGGTTTGTATGGGGCGGAGTGGGACGGGCGCTTATGCAGTTTATGCAGTTTCTAGTCGTTTTCAGTCGTTTTCAGCAAAGGCGTAAGATCACCGTTTCCACCAGCAATGGCTTCCATGTGTGAATGGGCTGGTACACAACGTGCTTGTACAGCTCAACAATCAAAGTTTCCGAAAGTTATGTTTTTGACAATGTGACCACTCACAATGACCATCCAAGCTAGTAAAGCATGTTTTAGGCAGTAGTCAAGTGTTTTTCACCCTATTTGAGGATTGCATGAGGGGGGGGGAGGATCAAATGGGGTGGTACACAACCTGCTAATGCAGTTTTTCGCCTTGTACAGCTCAAAAATCACCTCGCAGAGGTTGTTAGATCAAAGCCAGGCAGGCGTATATAGGGGAAAATGCCACATACCCCCCCATTTTGGCCTTTTTGGGCCTATTCGCGTACCCTACCCCAAGGGGTTGAATTGTTAGTTTAACCCCTTGTAAAATCATTATTTTGTCCAATAAACGCATCCCCCAATGAGTTTTTGGTCCGGACCCCCCTAGACCCCCCCCACTTGAAACCCACTTTTTTGAGGTTTTCAAGGAGGGGGGGGGGGGGTGGGGGGGTGGGGGGGGGGTGGGGGGGGGGGGTCAAAAAATGACCCCCCCTTTTTTTGGGTCGCAAATCATGAATCTTTTGGTTTTTTTTGATTTTGAGCCGAAAAAGTGTTTCCGGGTCCCGACTCCATAGGGTTTGTATGGGGCGGAGTGGGACGAGCGCTGATGCAGTTTATGCATTTTTTGGCCATTTTTGCTATGTTGGCTATTTTGGCAACCTCGGTGACCCCGTGGTATCCACTTTGAGGGGTGTGAGTGGGGATGTTGTGACAGTATCTGCCTCCTAGTATACGGAAGGACGTTTTTTGCAGTCTCTAGCCTTGCTTAGGGCCGTTCACAACCCGTGCCAAAAACGCAAAATGGCTCTTTCCACCAATAATGGCTTAGTGAATGGGCTGGTACACAACCTGCTTATGCAGTTTTTTACCCTGGACAGCTCAAAAATCGAAGTTTCCGAAACTTACTTTTTTGACATCGTGATCACCTAAAATGACCATCCAAGCTATGTAAAGCATGTTTTAGGCCGTATTTACGTGTTTTTCACCCGATTTGGGTATTAGGTTCGGGGGGGGTCTTCCAAGGGATTGGTACACAACCTGCTTATGCACTTTTTCACTATGGGCAGCTCAAAAATCGAAGTTTTCGAAACTTGTTTTTTTGATGTTGTGACCACTTAAAATGACCATCCAAGCTATGCAAAGCATGTTTTAGGCCGTATTTGCGTGTTTTTCACCCTATTTGGGTGTTAGGTCCGGGGGGGGGGGGGGGGGGGGGGGCTCCCAAGGGACGGGTGCACAACCTGCTTATGCAGTTTTTCACCCCGGACAGCTCAAAAATGGAAGTTTTTGAAACTTGTTTTTTTGATATTGTGACCACCCAAAATGACCATCCAAGGTACGTAAAGCATGCTTTAGGCTGTATTTGCGTGTTTTTCATCCTATTTGGGTATTAGGTGGGGGGGGGGGGGGGGTCTCCCAAGGGATTGCTACACAACCTGCTTATGCAGCTTTTCAACCTCGGCAGCTCAAAAATCGAAGTTTTCGAAACTTGTTTTTTTGATATTGTGACCACCCAAAATGATCATCCAAGCTATGTAAAGCATGTTTTAGGCTGTATTTGCGTGTTTTTCACCCTATGTGGGTATTAGGTCAAGGGGGGGGGGGTCTCCCAAGGGATGGGTACACAACCTGCTTATGCAGTTTTTCACCCTGGGCAGCTCAAAAATCGAAGTTTTCGAAACTTTTGTTTTTTATGATATTGTGATCACCTAAAATGACCATCCAAGGTATGTGAAGCATGTTTTAGGCCGTATTTACGTGTATTTCACCCTATTTGGGTATTACATCCCGGGGGGGGGGGGGGGGGCTCCCAAGGGATTGGTACACAACCTGCTTATGCAGTTTTTCACCCTGGGTTGCTCAAAAATCGAAGTTTCCGAAACTTGTTTTTTTGATATTGTGATCACCTAAAATGACCATCCAAGCCATGTAAAGCACGTTTTAGGCCGTATTTACGTGTTTTTCATCTTTGGGTATTGGGCGGGGGGGGGGGGGGGGGTCAAACGGGATTGGTACACAACCTGCTTGTGCAGTTTTTCACCGTGGGCAGCTCAAAAATCGAAGTTTTCGAAACTTGTTTTTATGATATTGGGACCACACGATATGACCATCCAAGCTATGTAAAGCATGTTTTAGGCCGTATTTACATGTTTTTCTCCCTATTTGGGTATTTGGTCCCGGGAGGGGGGGGGGGGGTCTCCCAAGGGATTGGTGCACAACCTGCTTATGCAGTTTTTCACTCCGGACAGCTCAAAAATGGAAGTTTTCGAAACTTGTTTTTTTGATATTGTGATCACCTAAAATGACCATCCAAGCTATGTAAAGCATGTTTTAGGCCATATTTACGTGTTTTTCACCCTATTTGGGTATTGGGCGGGGGGGGGGGGGTTGTCTCTCAAGGGATTGGTACACAACCTGCTTATTCAGTTTTTCACCGTGGGCAGCTCAAAAATCGAAGTTTCCGAAACTTATGTTTTTGATATTGTGATCACCTAAAATGACCATCCAAGCTATGTAAAGCATATTTTAGCTTGTATTTATATAGTTTTTCCCCTATTTAGGGTGTGTGTTGCTTGGGGTAGACCTGGGGTAGATTCTCTGCGAGGTGGACTTGCCGAAGGCAATAGAATTGAAGTTTCTGAAACTTTCTTTTGACATTGTGACCACTCACAATGACCAACCAAGCTATGTAAAGCATGTTTTAGGCAGTAGTTAGGTGTTGTTCACCCTATTCGGGTATTGGGTGTATGGGGGGGGGGGAACACCCAATGGAGTGGTACACAGTTTTTCGTCCTGTACAGCTCAAAACTCGAAGGTTGTTAGATCAAAGCCAGGCAGGCGTATATATGGGGAAAACGCCACATACCCCCCCATTTTGGCCTTTTTGGGCCTATTCGCGTACCCTACCCCAAGGGGTGGAATTGTTAGTTTAACCCCTTGTAAAATCATTATTTTGTCCAATAAACGCATCCCCCAATGAGTTTTTGGTCCGGACCCCCCCCAGACCCCCCCACTTGAAACCCACTTTTTTGAGGTTTTGAGGGAGGGGGGGGGGTGGGGGGGTGGGGGTGGGGGGGGGGGGGTCAAAAAATGACCCCCCCATTTTTTGGGTCGAAAATCATGAATCTTTTGGTTTTTTTCGATTTTGAGCCGAAAAAGTGTTTCCGGGTCCCGACTCCATAGGGTTTGTATGGGGCGGAGTGGGACGAGCGCTTATGCAATTTATGCACTTTTCAGCCATTTTTGCTATGTTGGCGGTTTGGGCGACCTCGGTGACCCCGTGGTATCCACTTTGAGGGGTGTGAGTGGGGATGTTGTGACAGTATCTGCCTCCTAGTATACGGAAGGACGTTTTTTGCAGTGTCTAGCCTTGCTTAGGGCCGTTCACAACCCGTGCCAAAAACGCAAAATGGCTCTTTCCACCAATAATGGCTTAGTGAATGGGCTGGTACACAACCTGCTTATGCAGTTTTTTACCCTGGACAGCTCAAAAATCGAAGTTTCCGAAACTTACTTTTTTGACATCGTGATCACCTAAAATGACCATCCAAGCTATGTAAAGCATGTTTTAGGCCGTATTTGCGTGTTTTTCACCCTATTTGGGTATTAGGTCCGGGGGGGGGGGGGCTTCCAAGGGATTGGTACACAACCTGCTTATGCACTTTTTCACTATGGGCAGCTCAAAAATCGACGTTTTCGAAACTTGTTTTTTTGATGTTGTGACCACTTAAAATGACCATCCAAGCTATGTAAAGCATGTTTTAGGCCGTATTTACGTGTTTTTCACCCAATTTGGGTATAAGGTGGGGGGGGCGGGGTCTCCCAAGGGATTGGTACACAACCTAACCTGCTTATGCAGTTTTTCACCTTGGACAGCTCAAAAATCGAAGTTTTCGAAAGTTGTTTTTTTGATGTTGTGGCCACTTAAAATGACCATCCAAGCTATGTAAAGCATGTTTTAGGCCGTATTTACGTGTTTTTCACCCAATTTGGGTATAAGGTGGGGGGGGCGGGGTCTCCCAAGGGATTGGTACACAACCTGCTTATGCAGTTTTTCACCCCGCGGAGCTCAAAAATCGAAGTTTTCGAAACTTGTTTTTATGATGTTTTGACCACACAATATGACCATCCAAGCTATGTAAAGCATGTTTTAGGCCGTATTTACGTGTCTCTCACCCAACTTGGGCATTAGGTCCGGGGGGGGGGGGGGCTCCCATGGGATTGGTACACAACCTACTTAAACTTGGACCCCCCATTACCACTACTCCCCTCTTTCATGTTTGCCATCCTCTTGTATATTTTGTGGACCCCCCAGGCAACGGCCGGGCAACTCTCTGCATATAGGGGTGGGTCACCCACCAGGGGCACTTACGCATTGTGGGAACCGGCTTGGATCTCCGTTGTGTGAACTGCCTTGGATCTCCATTGTGTAATGTGTTTTGGGAACCAGTTTGGATCTCCGTTGTGTACCCCCGAGAAAAAAGAGACATGCTATTCACCAAGATGAGTCAACTAGTCATCAACCCAAACTTTTCTCCAATGACAATGAAGAGCATGTATTACATACAAAGCGAGTTAAGAAGAACCATACCAAAAAACGGCCTCATGATGATCTACAACCTAAATCTCCCCACAAGCGCAAACCACAAAGAACCCAAGACACTGCATCATCATCCGACATAACCAAAGCGCAATGCCTGCTTGATCTCCCCATTGCTTCATATCCGGCAATGTATGAATATTTGGACAAGAACAATTTTGAAGTGGGCATGCAATTGCTTGGGGCTACAAACAAAGTTAACATCCGCAAGCAATATCTTCACCTATCAGTGAAGCTTCACCCGGACAAAGATCAAGCCAATGTTCATGCCACTGAACGATTTGCATTACTTCTTAGGACATATGAGATGTTGCAAAAAATGCCGTAATGCCGCACACTGTTAGGCACATCCAAAGAAGTAATGGTGTGCGTGCTAGTAGTCAATCGCAATGTCATGCGTTACGGATGTAAGATGTGCGTCACCTGAGGTGACCAGACTCAAGTGGGATCAATGACTTGAGCTTCGCAACCGGTGGCGCCGGGTAGCAATATGGTCATTGGTTTCGCTTGCCAAAGGCCGAAGGGTGATTGACATTTTGCTTTTGCAAGTCTACGTTTACAACTCTTTTTACATATCCATCAACGGCATTTCGCAACAATTACGTCTTTTCATATGCACCTCTGTTATGATGTAAAACTAGCAACATCGGCTAGCAAGCGGCGGGCAAATCAAAAAAGCTTGGTGGGTGGGTATATGTGTGTGTGTGTGTGTGTGTGTGTGTGTTTGTGTGTATCATTGTGGCTCACCACCTCCATCAACAACCAAGACCCGATGCTGTGGGGATTTGGGACAATGTCTAGTCCTGTTAATCGGATTTTGGCGACCACCTCCACCATCAACCAAGATCCGGCGATGTGGGGATTTTGGATCATGTCTAGTCCTGGTAGTCGGTTTCTTGACCTCTTGAACACATTCTACATACAAGCAATACCGACGCTTTGGGGATTTTGGATCATGTCACGTCCTGTTAGTCGTGTGCTTGTACTCCTCTATACAACAACGCCGCAACCAAATACACCCACCAGCTACCTACCTGCCTGCCGCTTCCGGAGATGGGTAGGGCTACTGGCGAGGACACTCCGGGGCTTTCCAAATCAAAGCCAAATCAAAAGTCCGGCCATTCGGCCCCGCAAGTCGGGAACGACGGCAAGGCGGGGCCTCCAGGGTACGTCGGAAAGACCGCCACTCAACCCCTCTATCCTTGGTTTTGCAAGTGCGTTTTGCTTTGGCTAATTTAGCGCCATCTTACAACCCTAATTGGAATGGGACCAATGGATGCTCATAATAAAACAAGGCAAGGTTGGGCTATTTCATTGTCATACTGAGATGCCCATCAACGGCTCATCACTTAACCGTGCATTGCTAAGAGTAGATTCTCTGCGAGGTGGACTTGCCGAAGGCAATAGAATTTATCTTTTTGACATTGTGACCACTCACCACGACCAACCAAGCTATGTGAAGCATGTTTTAGGCCGTATTTGCCTGTTTTTCACCCTATTTGGGTGTTGGGTGCGTGGGGAGGGGGGGGGGGGGGTCAAACGAGATTGGTACACAACCTGCTTGCTAATGCAGTTTTTCAGCCGATACAACTCAAAAATCGAAGTTTCCAAAACTTATCTTTTTGATATTGTGATCACCTAAACTTACCATCCAAGATATGTAAAGCATGTTTTAGCCCGTATTTATGTAGTTTTTAGCCTATTTTGGGTGTTTGTTGCTTGGGGTAGATTCTCCGCGAGGTGGACTTGCCGAAGGCATTAGAATTTTGTCAAAAACCGTTTGTTTTAACTTTTCCAAAACTGAGTGGAATTTTTTCGTTATTTCAGTATCAAATGCCGAGTAGAATTTTGGAACAAAGTTACGGAATCACCTCGCAGAGGTTGTTAGATCAAAGCCAGGCAGGCGTATATATGGGGAAAACGCCACATACCCCCCCGTTTGGGCCTTTTTGGGGCTATTCGCGTACCCTACCCCAAGGGGTTGAAATGTTAGTTTAACCCCTTGTAAAATCATTATTTTGTCCAATAAACGCATCCCCCAATGAGTTTTGGTCCGGACCTCCCCAGACCCCCCCCACTTGAAACCCACTTTTTTGAGGTTTTGAGGGAGGTGGGGGGGGGGTGGGGGTGGGGGGGGGGGGTCAAAAATTGTCGAAAAAATGACCCCCCCTTTTTTTGGGTCGAAAATCATGAATCTTTTGGTTTTTTTCGATTTTGAGCCGAAAAAGTGTTTCCGGGTCCCGACTCTATGGGGTTTGTATGGGGTGGAGTGGGACGAGCACTTATGCAGTTTATGCACTTTTTGGCCATTTTTGGTATGTTGGCGGTTTTGGCGACCTCGGTGACCCTGTGGTACTCACTCCGAGGGGTGTGAGTGGGGATGTTGTGACAGTATATGCCTACTAGGATACGGAAGGACGTTTTTTGCAGTCTCTAGCCTTGCTTAGGGCCGTTCACAACCCGTGCCAAAGACACGAAATGACTGTTTCCACCAATAATGGCTGCTTATGCAGTTTTTCACCCTGGGCAGCTCAAAAATCGAAGTCACCTCGCAGAGGTTGTTAGATCAAAGCCAGGCAGGCGTATATATGGGGAAAACGCCACATACCCCCCATTTTGGGCCTATTCGCGTACCCTACCCCAAGGGGTTGAATTGTTAGTTTAACCCCTTGTAAAATCATTATTTTGTCCAATAAACGCATCCCCCAATGAGTTTTTGGTCCGGACCCCCCCAAACCCCCCCCACTTGAAACCCACTTTTTAGGGGGGGGGGTGGGGGTGGGGGTCAAAAATGTCGAAAAAATGACCCCCCCTTTTTTTGGGTCGAAAATCATGAATCTTTTGGTTTTTTTGGATTTTGAGCCGAAAAAGTGTTTCCGGGTCCCGACTCCATAGGGTTTGTATGGGGCGGAGTGGGACGGGCGCTTATGCAGTTTATGCACTTTTCAGCCATTTTTGCTATGTTGGCGGTTTTGGCAACCTCGGTGAACCTGTGGTACCCACCCTGAGGGGTGCGAGTGGGGATGTTGTGACAGTATATGCCTACTAGGATACGAAAGGACGTTTTTTGCAGTGTCTAGCCTTGCTTATGGCCGTTCACAACCCGTGCCAAAAACGCAAAATGGCTGTTTCCACCAATAATGGCTTAGTGAATGGGGAGGTACACAACCTGCTTATGCAGTTTTTCACCCCAAGCAGCTCAAAAATCGAAGTTTTCGAAACTTGTTTTTTTGATATTGTGACCACCCAAAATGACATTTCAAACTATGCAAAGCATGTTTTAGGCCGTATTTACGTGTTTTTCACCCTATTTGGGTGTTAGGTCCGGGGGGGGGGGGGGGGTCTCCCAAGGGATTGGTACACAACCTGCTGATGCAGTTTTTCACCCCGGACAGCTCAAAAATGGAAGTTTTCGAAACATATTTTTTTGATATTGTGACCACCCAAAATGACCATCCAAGCTATGGAAAGCATGTTTTAGGCCGTATTTACGTGTTTTTCACCCTATTTGGGTATCAGGTCGGGGGGCGGGGGTCTCCCAAGGGACGGGTGCACAACCTGCTTATGCAATTTTTCACCCCGGACATCTCAAAAATGGAAGTTTTTGAAACTTGTTTTTGTGATATTGTGATCACCTAAAATGACCATCCAAGGTATGTAAAGCATGTTTTAGGCCGTATTTACGTGTTTTTCACCCGATTTGGGTATTAGGTCCAAGGGGGGGGGGGGGGGTCTCCCAAGGGATTGGTACACAACCTGCTGATGCAGTTTGTCACCCTGGGCAGCTCAAAAATCGAAGTTTTCGAAACTTGTTTTTTTGATACCGTGATCACCTAAAATGATCATCCAAGGTATGTAAAGCATGTTTTAGCCGGTATTTATGTAGTTTCCACCCTATTTTGGGTGTGTGTTGCTCGCGGTAGATTCTCTGCGAGGTGGACTTGCCGAAGGCAATAGAATTTTCGAAACTTGTTTTTATGATATTGTGATCACCTAAAATGACCATCCAAGGTATGTAAAGCATGTTTTAGGCTGTATTTGCGTGTTTTTCATCCTATTTGGGTATTAGGTCCGGGGGGGGGGGGGGGGGTCTCCCAAGGGATTGGTACACAACCTGCTGATGCAGTTTTTCACCCTGGGCAGCTCAAAAATCGAAGTTTTTGAAACTTCTTTTTTTGATATTGTCACCACTTGAAATGACCATCCAAGGTATGTAAAGCATGTTTTAGGCCGTATTTACATGTTTTTCACCCTATTTGGGTATTGGCCGCAGGGGGGGGGGGGGGGTCTCCCAAGGGATTGGTACACAACCTGCTTATGCAGTTTTTCACCCTGGGCAGCTCAAAAATCGAAGTTTTCGAAACTTGTTTTTTTGATATTGTCACCACTTCAAATGACCATCCAAGGTATGTAAAGCATTTTTTAGGCCGCATTTATGTACTTTTTACCCTATTTAGGGTGTGTGTGGCTTGGGGTAGAATCTCTGCGAGGTGGACTTGCCGAAGGCAATAGAATTTTTTTAAAAAATATTTTCCTCCCCACATTCGGCACCACCAAGATGGCAAAGGTCATGTAACCACTATGCCCACATGTCGGCCCCGAGATGTCAAGGGTTATGTACCCAATTTGATATTGTCCCCACGTTGGGGACCCCCAAGACGGCACGGGTTGCATAGCCACTTCTGATTTCGTCCCCACTTCAAGGAAACCCAAGACAACAGGGATGATGCACCCACTACGCCCACATTTGGGCACCCAAGACTGCAGGGATTGTATAACCAGTTTGATTTCATCCCCACTTCGGGGGCCCCCAAGATAGCAAGGGTTATGTAGCCACT